>JAHWFP010069771.1:8958-41640 GCA_023313725.1 Lithobius niger | reverse complement strand
CAACGTAAATAGGTTTGCATCTGTATTTAGTTATTTCTTGTGAGCCTTTGGCATTCCCGTCTTTAATTTTGTAATGTTTTAACCCCCTTTTTTTTTTACTTGGTTTCTCTTTTTTACTTACCGACTCCCTTTATGTGTTTTTACGAAATTGTTCTACCATTATTCAGTCCGCTGAAAAGAAAAAATCCAATGAATCAAATCCCCCATGCTCTTTACAGGTTAGCGTATTCTCTCCATAACATCTATTCACCTTCACGAGATGATTCCGCACCGGGTGAGATCTTGTTCGGGAGCTTCAACCAAGATCTTCGTAATGCATATCTCTCTTCTTGTCTCGATTCTTTTCATCTTGTATCTTGAAAACGACTCCTGGCATTTCTGGTATTTTGACGAGGCGAACACCGCTCCTTTCCTCCATGTAGGGATGAATGCGGATCTGAACCTAAGGGTCCAGGGTTCGAGTCCCTCTTCGGGTGCCAAATGTCGTGGATGATACGACGGAACTGATGATTAGCCGAGAAAATCAACACAAACATCTTCTTGTACGAATACTTACTGTTTAAAACACTCAAGGGACTATGCCCGTAATAATACGGGCAGACTTTCAACTATGCAGTAAAATCAGCCCGTACTACTACGGGCTTCGTTTTAGGTTACTTTCGAAGCTATGACTCTTGGCCTTGATTGGTGTTGCCATCTGGTGGCAACCTTTGACACTAGAAGTACGAAATGATTCCAAATGCGGCCAAATCGAATTGCAAAAATGACGCCATGTTTTTCTAACAGCAACTTTTTTTCTTTCAGAAAAAGGGGTACGATTGATTTTAATTTGCATAATCTGCAAAATAGCCACATACAATTGATTTAGTTTAATGGAAAGGTCGTACTACCACGGTTGATTTAAAAAAAAACTGCATTCGTTTTGCATGTTTTGTTTATCTTTGGTGAATTTTCCCAAATGGCCTTTTTTCGCTAGTCCCCAGCGGTTTTTTCCTGTTAGAATGTCCAGTCCCTTAAGTGCCTTAGTCCCTTTACGGCATTACAGTTCTATATATTCCAGACATGCGTACTCGATAAATTGGTATACGCTACATACAGACTTACAGGAGACGGTGGCACCCTCAAGCTGGAGGTGCACCTCTCTACTAAATAAATGAAGGGGGATGCGCTGATTAAGTGAGCAAATCCGGCTTCATTGCATAGATTAACACTGCATGGATTAACATTAATCTCGGGAGAAGCAACTGAAGGGGGTTGCACTTATTAAGTGAGCAAAGCAAACGAAAACCAGTGTTGTTAGCCAGTGTGTGCAAAAATGGAATTGAAGAAACTTTAGCATGTGAAGCATGGACACACAATAAACCAAACCACGTTCATCTGGTTGATGTAACGGCTAACTGGGCAATGGCAAATGTGAAAATTGTCAGTGAGAAACTTTATAGACCTAAAATTCTTTCAGAAAAAAGGTAGCAATGATGATAAGACAGTGTGACCTTGTGAATTTCACACTCCTAGGAAAGTTGTGACATCCACCCAAAACCAAACCTGCAAAACTTTTCCAAGTTTTCAAAAAGGGTCGGCTTTTGAAAGTAGTGATATCATTCAATAAGGGAAAGGCCGCCAAGTTCATCACGCCGAATAATACTTTGGACGTTAAATGAAAACTTGAAGTTTGCTGCCGCGAGTAGCAATGTTCTCGTTTTCAGTTAACTTTGGGACTATTAGTTAGTGCGGTTAACTTGGCTAATAGGATTAACCTTGTCGGACTTAACCTGGTTGAATGATATCACTGCTTTCAAAGGGGCTTCTGTAACACCAGTTGCGAATCTGGGAGGATGTTCTTTAACAGAAAGCAATGCTCAATAAAGCATGTGCTACAGAGAAAAACAACGGGGAACAACAGCTGCAGTAGTTTTGGTTTTCCAGGCTTCCGAGCCAATTATTTATAATGATCAATAACGTCACTTCCATATTTTATGATAGTACTAGTGAGGCTTAATTGGCTTTAAAGGTTTTTTGGGTTCAAACATGCACTGCAACAAATGAGTTAACTCGCGTGTTCTATTAGTTGCGTATCTTGTCCGATAGAATTCACTGCAAAACTCAAAACAGAAAAGGGAGTTCAACTTGCATGCAAGCAGCCTCCATTTCCACAAGTAAGCTAGCAGTAAGCAATTACATTAAGGTACTAAAGACCAGAATGCACTTAGAAGGTGCACATGTTAAACACATAGGTTTGGGCTGCTCTTTTTTTTAGGGAAAATCCGGAGTTAGGTATAGCCAGGGGCCTTAGATCATCTCTTCTATTTGGGTCCCGTTTACAGAGTACGAAAGGAAAAACTGAGGAGCCTGGGGGTTAGGGGGAAGGACCGATCAGTGTAGCCATGGCTTCTAAGAACGAGGGTACACGGAGGTTTCTTATGTCTCTCTACCTTACGTCACTTTACCTTACGTCGACTTGAACTCAGGTCGCTTTAGGAGAGCGGTAGTTACACGGACATTCACGTTGGAGTGAGTTAAAACGACAACGGGTACACGGTAGTTTCTGCTAAGTCGATGTAGTGTCGCGTTTATCTAATCCCCATCAACCGAACCCTTCTCTATTCCCATGTCCCCATTCGACTAGCTAGGCTTTCGACTTCGTTTTTAGGAAGTGACAGGTTCCGCCCTAGCTTTGTGACGTTTAAACGCACTCGTTTCAACCAATCTAAGGAAAAATGGGTTTTAGGTGGGTACGCGTAGGTTATTAAAACGCTTCAACTCACAGGTGGGGAGGTGGCTTGTGATAAAGCGACTTGAAAATGGTTTTAGATGGTTACACGGAGGTTCTTAAAGCACTCAAGCACTACATCGACGTAAGCTACGTCGACGTAAGATAAATCGACTTAAGAAACCTCCGTGTACCCTCGGTCATGGATTGACGCCGAAAGCATTGAAAATTTAGAATTTCAGTAAAGTAAGGGGGAAAAGTTAGGTGGCTCCTTTTTGTGAGGCTTGAATTAGTAACGCATCCTCCCTTATCCTCCAAGTTATGTTCTGCACCTAAATATAAAACAGGTAACAAAACGGTTAATAAATTAGTATCTATGAATAATTATTACACATGGTGTTATGAGTAAAGTTATATAGCCTATTCATTATCTCATGAATTATTTCTTTATCTCATTTTCGTGCATTCCAATTATCTCAAATTCTGCCATCACATTTTAATTTAATTTAATTTAAGTAATACTATAGACATAATATATATAGCACACGTGCAATAAATAGTATTCCAATGTTTGGGTTTTATGCATGCACACACACAAACATCTTAAAATAAATCTGTTACGAAAAAAAACAATACGTACAAATACAGCTTGAACTAAGAATTTATCGGGATGGGGAGGAGAATTTGTAACTCTAAAAAATCCCCATTGGGACGATTTACATTCATTCCTATTAGCATCCGTATTACCCATATTACCCTTGCTATTAGTTACATCCGCTAAGGAAGTGGACGATTATTCACAAGGCACAATGCTCGATCCTAATTCACTCCTTAATGCGTAGCTAGGGGACTATGCACATAGCGTTTACATATTAGGCTATCAGCAGAATTTATCCTTCTGCTGCACCTCGTAGTCAGGGATCCAACCTTTCAGTCAGATCCCCTACACCAACTCGCTCGAGCTCACGATTCTGTCCCGTTTTGTACCCACTCGGGCCGGGGCAGAACAATAGGCTCTAGCCTGAGGCTACTGGCGAACAGGCGCGATCCGGTCCTAACTGGTTGAACAATAGGACTGGCTCGCTAACCCGGATTCTGGCGCTGGGCCAGCTGCCATGTGTGCACGATAGGTAGCGACGCGCAGCATCCATGTTAACGGCAAGGTGCACCGCACGAGTGGCTAACTGCGTGCGTGCGTATTGTCGTACATGTAAGCACGTTACATCGAGTTTTTCAGAAGGCACCACGTGTTCTCTCTGGTAATTTTTGCTAATTTTTTGATCCCAAATCTAAAGTAAACTAACATACAACTAAGCTAAACTAAATAATAATTAAATACAAGCTAGTTTCGTTTAGTTTAGTTTACTTTAAGGCTGAAAAGAGAGTATAAATTACCACATTAAAACTCATGGCGCCCTCTATAACCTTAAACGGAACTAAAATAGGAATGAATCTAAGACGTTTCAGTAGGGGGGTCTCGGTTACGAATTCTCTCCCTCCCCCCCCTCCCCGCCCCCAACCCTATAAATTCTTGAACCAATGCTAGTAATATCTTACTTGTTTTCCTTAAGCATTCAACCGTGCCGTAATTTGAGCAGCAAAATTGTTAACAGCCTTACATTTCCCAGCTTCTATGGAGACTTCTTTGGAATGGAAACTGGTGGTCTTACTTTTTAACATTTCCTGCGACGTAGGTTTCCCGTTTTTCAGTTACCTATTGAGTGGATGTATTTGTCTGCCTCTTTATTAGGTTGTCTTTTCATACCCATTACATCAGGGGTCTGGGTTGGACTAAATTACACATTTTTACGCTCCCCTTCAGCCCCCTTTTTACGCCCCCTTGAGCATGCACAAGAATACTTCAGATTTGGAACATATTTTCAACTGAACGGTTTGTTTTTTGTTACAAACATTTTTTCCAGTAGAGTTGTCTTCAGCCCCAGTCTCCCCACCCCACCGCTCTGTGTGCACTTCCTGCCGCATATTATCAACACGTTTCTCACAATCTCACCATACCATATTTATTGACATTCTTATAATATCACAAGAATGGTGAGAAGATTAATAATACGTAGTTGAGAAAACAAGAAAAGTTGGTGACGCTGTTGCTAGAAAACGAATGTGCACTTCTTTCTTCAAGAACAATGAAATTATAAAACCAGGGGCCGAACACATATAATCGGGACAGTGGAAACACAGTGATTAACGCATCCACAATACAGGGCGTGCTATGTAGCAAGCCTCACACCCCTAACTCGCAAAAAGGGTTTACCATTGAGACTGGGGAGTGATAAGTTGTTGACAAATTTTGAGAGTGGGTTTATATAGAGCAGTGACACGACGTAGTATTATTGTATATAACTCTATGCTGGAGCCTTAATGGGTTAGCTGCAAGGGGCACTGCGGAGAGAAACAGAAGGGCGTCATACTGAAGCCGATGCTGTGAAGAGTGATTTCTTAGACATAAAACGTGCGATTTTTGTTGTTGGAGAAAACAACGTTATTTTAAGCCTAAGAAATCCGCTCTTCCGTTGTTTTTCCCTCCATTTTTATGTTGTGCACCTTGTAGTTATGCCCTCCAAAACCCATAATTGGAGCCAATAAGGCGCAAATGTCACTGCGCTATTGAATGATTGACGCAGGATCCTTGGTCCTCTGGTTTTATTGTTCTCGAACTTTGTTATCACTGATAATTTGTTGCAACCAATTTACCATCACTGAACAAATATTGTTCTTGCATTGCGTAGTACATGGCAAAAAAAAATGGTTTTGAAGAAAATAACGAATAAACAGATTTTTCCAAAGACTTTTACGACCCCTCGGCTTGTCCTAAACCCATGAATGGTTAGACTTTACTGCAACTTCCATTACTAGAACTTCCGCCTCTAAAACTCTTAGTACACGGCCAGTCATCAAAATTAAACTTTTAAAGCCTATTTTTTTCCTTTCTATACAGGATGTCCCAAAAGTACCAAAACACCCTCATAACTTTTTAGTGAAACTAGTGAAAATAGTGAAACTCTGGCAATGTAAGTTTGGTTAAAAAATCTACCTTTTCGTACAACCGGCATTGCGCCCGCCCTCCTTGGGGGGCCGCAGAAGCCCCAACTCAGAAATGTTCAATGGAATGGGGGGGGGGGTAAAGAAATACCTTATTTGAAAGGTCTTCATTAGGCGAGTAAAGTGCCGCAACGATAGCTTCGATACGATGAGCCCATCCAAAATGGCAGCCAGTCAAAAATTAAGAATTTCGTCTACATCCCTATGTCTTACGAAGCCTAAAGACGTCGTAAAGGGACGTAGGTGGCGGCAAAATGCTTCCTTCAATCTAGTTGGATCACTACAACGTCTTTTACGGTTTGAAACCCAGAGTGTGGGCCTTAGTGCCCCTCCCCCAGGTCCGGCCGCCTACGTCCCTTTACGGTAGGGATGCAGAAGAAGTTCGTAATGTTTTACCGGCTGCCATTTTGGATGGGCTTATCGTATTGAAGCGATCGTTGCGGCACTTTACTCACCTAATTAAGACCTTTCAAATAATGTATTCCTTTAACCCTCCCATTCCATTGAAAATTTCTGAGTTGGGGCCTCTGGGGCCCCCCAAGAGGGGGAAGGGGTGGGCGCAATGCCGGTTGTATGAAAAGGTAGATCCTTTACCCAAACTTACATTGCCAAAAGTTTCATTATTTTCTTTCAACCCCTTAAAACGTTATGAGAGTGTTGTGGGACTTTTGGGACACACTGTATAATTAAACTTTATTTTGGAACAAGGGGGGAAATCCCATAAATCTGTGGCTCATTACAACTGCCTGACTATAGTAATAATGCAAACAATTTTTTCTTCCTTTTCAGATGCCTTTATTATTCATAATTGGAATTGGAGCCATCCTTCTTTTCTGCTTCGTAGGCCTCATAATTCAAGCAAAATCCAACGACTGCAAACATCGCGCATGCAGATAACATGTAAGTATCCTGACTGAAACAAAATCAATGATGTCGTACTGGAATATATCTTTAATTCATCTGACTGAAGCAGAATAAATGTTAATATACGATGCCATGCAGAATCAATGTCATTGTATCTCTAGACTTCTTTAATCTGCATGGAAGCTAAGCAACTGGCATCGTACTTGTAGACATCTTTAATTCGCATGACTGAAGCAGAATTTTTGTTGTCAGAGTTAAAACGCAGTTTAACACACTTTGCCCTACGGTGAAAAGAAAGCTGGCACCTTGCCAAACAAGTTCAGCAAAAGCTTTAGTTCGAATTGACTTTCACTCCCAAAAGAGTCGAAACCAGAAGTACAACAGCGTTGACACGAACAGCGCAACCTACTTCAGAATTTGTAGAAATAACATTTGGATCATTATTTTCTGCCTGAGCAGAAACTGGGTAACTAGCAGCTAAACGTGAGAACGATAATGGGTATCTACAGACCCCATCTGTTTACACGCCAATTATTTGAAGGCAGCTTTCCACTAACTTACTCTGGCAAACAGCAACACATAAGGTTACCACATAATGAGATATTTGGCCCTCTGCATCCTAGTTCGTCCTAGATTAGCCATGATGATGGAAAAGCCAGTTTGATGCTTTTCGTTTCCCACTTTACGTTCAAGATAATGTGTGGTTAGTTTTCTTTGCTTACAGCATGCTTTGCTTTCACTAATCAGTATTTCAATGTGGTGGGAGTTGGGGTAGGGAAGCGGAAAGTGATGAGACCTTCGACTATAGACGAGGGGTCTCATCCCTTCCCACTGCTTTATTGCGAATCTTTAACACGTTTTGTTTTGGGGAGATCTAGACACACGCTAGTGTGTCGCCGCCAAGTGGAAAGGTGTGGCCACTAGCAGACTGGGTCTTTTAACTGTAACGACCTCATACATGATTTCAGCCAACTGGTATAAATTTCCCATGCGATGGAAATCTTTGCAAATCATTGGAACACAGGTGTTGTGGGTCCAGTAACGAAGACTAAGCTCAACATTAAAGTGTGGGAACATGTCCTTTATGGAGAAAAGGTTCCCTCAATACCGTTGATTTGTGCTACTGGCTAGACACTACTATCTAAAGACAGGGCTCCCATGTTATTATAGTAAGGTATGAAGTCACGTCTACAGCTCGTTGGGGAAAGTTCGCATATTTAAATTTTGGCACACAGGTAAAGAGTAGTCCGGGGAAGTGTCTTTATCTAAAATGGGGGTTGTAGCTAGAAGCACGTGATCCTGAAGTGGCTCGTAAACGCAAAATTATTGTTGTAATCAGTGTTTGTATTGTAATCCAACAGTCTATTATAACATGCTTTAAGTATTATACGCATATCGTTTCAGTACTTAATTGTCAGAATACATTGTTGTTTCTTAGATATTGTTTCTGGGATGGTGTTGCCTTAGGGCTTCGTCGGGCAGATGACCAGGACTGGTAAACGCTCGCTAAAACCCTTTGAACTCTTTTTTTTTTTTTTTTTTGGTTGTATTATGTTGCAGAGCGCATGGCCTGGGGCACAGACTCTTTAATAAATTTTACCGGCTCACAAAAACAACAAATCCCTCTAAGAGACTGTGAGTCATTCCCTACAAAAAGAGTTAAACGAAATGCAGATCGTGAGCACAGGGTCCAGTCAAGTAGGAAAAAAAGTAATTTTTTTAAAGAAGTGTGTTTTAGTAATGTGCCAAGTTTGCTGCTTAATCTAGACCCATGCTAGTCTAGTAGATCGGCCAAGTATGATCGGCCAAGTAGATGATACTAATTGTGACTGAGTGAACAAGTTCAGCTTCATTGCGTAATTAACATTAACCTCGGGAAAAGCAACTGAGGGTGGGACGACGCGCTGATTGAGTGAGCGAAGCGAACAAAAATAAGCGTTTGCTGAAAAATGGGATTGAACAAACTTAAGCATATGACGCATGGATATACAATAAACCAAGCTATGTCAACTTGTGTCAACTAATTGGTGAATCGCAAATGAGAAAATTATGAACGACAAAATTTGCAGACATAAAATTCTTCTAGAAAAAAAGGTAGAAGTGACAATAAAACCGCGTTACCTTTTGTACATTCACAGTCCCATTAAAGTTGCGATATCCAGCCAAAACCAAAACTGGTATAAGAGAAGCCGCTAAGTTTCCAAAAAGGGTCGGCCTTTGAAGGTAGTGATATCATTCAACCAGGGAAAGGCCACCAAGGTTAATCCTGTTAGCCAAGTTAATCGCACCGAATAATACTTTGGATGTAAAATGAAAACTTAAAGATTGCTACCGCAAGTAACAATGTTCTAGTTTTCATTTAACTTTCGAACTAGTAGTCGGTGCGATTAATTGACTAATAGGATTAACTTTGGCGGCGCTTTCCTGGTTGAATGATATAATTACCTTCAAAGACAGACCCTTTTTGGAAACTTGGCGGCTTCTCTTATACCAGTTTTGGTTTTGGGTGGATTTATTACTGTACCTCCGATGTTTATTTATTACTCTATGTGTCCATTACTTTCCTACTTTCAAATGAGAAGAAAGGGTGGGTACTTCCAACAATTTTGACAAATTAGGCACACGATCAATGCAGAGAGCTTAACTTGCAGTGGCCATTTTTAATGCAAATTAAAAATCGACATTTAATAATAGAGCATTAATCACTGTGAACAGGAACTTTGTCGAGAGGAACATAGTCTGCAGAATTGAGTATGAACGTTTCCGAAGGCAGGTGTATCCTGACAAAAAAATACCCAACAGCCTAATTCAAGGGCGTGGTCAGTAGGTCACTGAAGCTCTAAATATCGATTTAAAAAAAAAGAAACTTGTTAGTAAGACAAACGATGCTGCAGTTAAAAGCTAAATAAACAAACTCCTGTCGTACCACTTTACTCGAGTTCTGTTACACACACTATAGTGTGCTGCCATTATAGACGAAAACGGAATCCATGTCGTCACCAGGCGGGACTAACGGTTGCTTGTATTGCAACATTTTCGTTGTCCTGGGGCGAATTTCTTGTCACTCTTGAAAGTCATAAATGACGTCGTTCAAACGCGATCGCCGCCATGTTCATACACGATACGAACAACGATGACGTAGAAATTGCGTCATATTCAAGATTCGTGTTTGATCACTAACGCGCTTCGCACTACAGCCTCAGTAACAATATAACACGAGAAATTATTTCGTCTAAATGGCAACACACGAGCCTTTATTGTACAACCCGACTGCTACGACGGGCGTTTGCTTATTTAAGAAACTTGCTGTTTACTCAAGGTAACTCTCCAATTTACTAAACACCATTGTCTGCTGACAGCTGTGCTGACTTTAATATTCGAAAACAAAAAACGAACTCGTTAATGTTTAGGGTAAGATTTAACTGATAAAAACTATCCTGTTGGATTTCAGTTACCATAGTTTTTCATAAGTGTTAAGCCCACGTGAAACTTTACTGCTATCCTCGACCATTGCAACCGCCAAAAACACAAACACTGCAAATATTAGATAGGGGAACAATAGTTATTTACTGTATTCGTAAGGTTTCAATACAATGCAGATTAAATTAGTGCCCAACTTTCGTAGGTGTTGACTCCTGAATATAAAACGGTTTTGTGTCGTAGTGCTTAGATTATTGAGTAATTAATATATTTCTTATATTGGTTAAATTTAAAACCACGCAGGTTGGAATTAGCGAGAATATGTCAAATAGAGAATTAACTAAAGCACTGAAAATTTGTTTTGTGCCTCCTATTAATATTTTAAATATACCACCACTTTAAATTCGTATTTTGTGGCTAGGGGACCCTACCTCATATTAGTTCGAGTGCTCAGATCTGAATTGACGAGAACGACCACGTCACTAAAATCTAGAAAAAAAGACTGATATTCTGCCACGATCTTACTTCCGAGATGTGACATAACCATCGCCCAAGATGATGTACGACGCAAATATCGGCAAAAATCTGACATGTTTGGTTTGGCGTTTGTGGGGGACAGACAGTGAGTAATTAATCACCACGGGTTACCTCTGAACGTTAACGGACTGCCTGAAGAACGTGAGGCCATTTTATGGTTGGTGCAATCATGAATCGACCCAAAGGAAACAATGAAAACGGATCTTTGTGGAAAAATTATATGGATGGTCCGCGTCCACTGAACAATGGAGGAAGACTGATTCTCACCAAGAGACACGATTTTAGAACCACATCATCAGATATCGCCGCACAGCCCAAAGGCGTTGTTGGAGCGCCCCTGTTCTATATTCATGGAAACTCTCGAGAAATCCCCAACAACCAAAGAAAAATTCCGCTGAGGAAGTTTCACCATTCCCGCATCAAGCCGGGACACAGCAGTTCGGCAATACCTGAAATTGGAATACCGGGCATTCGGAACATCTTAAACCGTCAATATTGCTTATCTGGTAAATTGCTGTGGGGAATTGCGATTCTCACGTGTACTGGTATTTGCCTTTACCAACTGGTGGATCGATTCACCTTTTATTTCCAACACACAATAACTGCAGGAATCTCCGTCAGTACCAACCATTCCATGTATTTCCCTTTGGTCTCGCTTTGTCCTTTCTTGCCCTTCAGAAGTAGCGATGCTATCATCGCATTCAAAGAACAGTTGAGTAACAGAACCAACAAAACCATCAGGTCGATGGAAGAAATATGGGTGGTAATGCCAGAAAACGATATCTCTCTGGAAATGCTCTGGAATATGACAACTATAGATCCGGACAGGATGACACTTTCACCAAGTGTAAGTACCAGTGATTGTAACATGCAACAAGCTGAATGTACTGTATTTTTTTTGTAAAGGATCGTCCACAAAATTATTCTGTGGCGGAGAAGTAGCAGGGCTTAACGTAGTTGTCGATGTTGCTGATGTGAATGACTGAAAAAAAGAAGGGGCTGTCACAAAGGTCTGTGCCTGCCGGAGTAGTGTGAAAGACTACCATGCTTTTTCAGCAGCTAGGGGATCAATTCTGGACATAATCTCTACCTTTTATAATGCTCGGAAGTTTCCAGGTTCGCATCCCCGGGTTTGCCCTCTCCTATTGAGCAGAAGCAGTCACTCCGTATCAGCTACCGAACTCGAATCTGAAACCAGTCGTTGAGCTTGCTGTAACCTGTAAGGGACACTGGAGGTAAAAATCAAACAGCAACTTTTGTCAAGCTATGAGAGTCGATTTCCTAGCCGAAAAACGTTTTTTTGTTGGGTCTAATCCCCTTATGCTTCGAAACTTATATTAATTTAAAAGGCTAATTTAAAATCTTCAGGGATTGATCACCTAAAAAAAACCACAAACAACAATGTCTCAAGTCAACAACCAACCATTAAAATGTACTGAACCACAAGAACAAGTTTGGATACTTACAATAAAACATAAAAACGGCACAAATCTGAGCGCTGTAAGTATCCAAACTTGTCCTTGTACTTCAGTGCATTTTAATGGTTGGTTGTTGACTTTAGGCATTGTTGTTTGTGGTTTTTTGTAGGTGATCAATGCCTGAAGATTTTAATTTGGCCGAAAATTAAAGGTGTCATTGCATTTATGTACTTGCGATTCATTGCCCTGTCAGTGGTATCTTTTTAATTAACCATCTAAAGTCGCAAAACAACGTACTACCAGTTATATTAAGGCTGTAAAATCGGAAGAAAAAGGTTCCGTTTCCTGAATATTGTAATACTTAACAACAAATCCAAAAATTGAGCGTTTTTAGGCCTATAAACCGCTCTCACATCATTGGTTTGAATAATGAAGTATTTTGCTTTTTTACCTCCAGTGCCCCTTCCAGCTAGCTCAACTGGTTCCATCCGAAGCTATTAGGAGTTATTACTTCTGCTCAATAAACCGGTGCAATTTAACCTTTCTTTTCAAGGACCATGCTAGTGGTCCGCCCGCAAAGTTCAATAATTGTCACACTTCATTGTAGCTTCATTGTAAGAACACTACTATTTCAGAATTTTTCAATAGATATTTTTTTTTTACTGTATAGTAATCTTTGTAATTTATCTATTATCTCATTATTTGATTTTCCCCTTTTCAGGATGCTTTTAAAATTTGTTGTAGTAAAAATAATGTTACACCCACATAATTATTCCGCTCGGACCCAAAATTAGCGCAGATAATTTAATTCTTGTTACTCGAGTTTGAGCGTTTGCCTTTTTTTTTACACCCCCACTTATATTTTTCACATTTTTTTTTACTAATAGCAAATTTCACAGTTTTCACACCAGCTATTTTTTCTGATATGGGGGGGGCTCTCTCCCCCCCTCCCCCCACCTCCCCTCGTATGAAATCGATAATTTTTGTGTTTTAGCACGAAATTCTTTTCCATATTTGATTTCCGAGACCGAAGTTCGAGGGAAATTTGCTTGAAACGAGTTGAGTGCTAGACACACAAATTATAGATTTCATTAAAGCGCGAGTGGGATTCGGTGTGAGAATTTTTCTTTTCTTTTCCGGGGCCAAAACGATTCTCCGAAGGAATTTCGAGTTACGATTTCGATTTACGATTCCGATTTTTTAATGATGTTAATTTTGCGATGTTTACGATGTTTTCCTCCATTTGGCATAGCGATACTAGCCCCCCCCCCCCCGCCCCAACCAATTTCGTCATCATACTTTTAATTTCGATTGTTTCAGCGTTGGTATAATTCGTATCACGTAGGCCCACACCTGAAAACGAATTTAAACCATGCAGCCATGTAGTGTGATTGTGTATAAGTTCATGTTTAAACGTTAAGCTCCGAATTCTGACGACAAGCTTCTTTACTTCGTGTTTCGGTGAAAGCACTACGATTCACGAAGATGACGTCACAACCCTAATATGGGCATAATGAGAATGAAAGCAAAATTGCGTCCTCTAAGTGCGATGTACTGTATAGATCTGTGGTTTGTCGGTGACTATTCACGAGTAAAGCTTTGATTTCTATAGTAACTGTGTATAGGGCAGTGACATAACGTAGTATTCTTGTATATAACTCTATGGTGGAGCCGGTAACTGGGTTAGCTGCAAGGTGCACTGGTGGGGGAAAAGATGAGCGTCTTACTGAAGCCAATGCTATTAGACTGGATTTCTTAAGCCTATAACGGCGCGATTTTTGTTGTTGGAGAAAACAACGTTTTTTTAAGCCTAAGAAATCCACTCTCAAAGCACTGTCTTGACTAGAAGTGCCGTTTTTCCCTTACATTTTAATCTAGTGCACCTTGTAGCTATGTCCACCAAATTGTATCTCGTAGTCAAAATGACGTCACATGACGCTGCTCTTTACAGGTGAGGTGTTCTCAGTGTAAGTCGAGCATGGTGGTCGTTTTGCGGGGAGAAAAAAAACAAAAATCCTCACTATAAGTCTCCTAATAAGACTTCGGAAAAACGAAGCAAAAATACGCGAAAATTTCAAAAACAAAGTTATAACTACATTAATTTCAAAATAAGAATATGAACCTATAAGACTTGATTTAAATCGTAGTGGCCAAGAGAAGTGAACGAGGCCTTATACGGAACTGAGATTTTCTGCATTTGTTTGTCCGTTTTGGGCACGATAACATCCACAATTATGTTCCGATTTGGTTGAAATTCCATGACAAGGGAGCTTTGATGCAGCAAATTCACGAGATCGAAGATGAAATTCCAACCTCAAATATTTTAAGAGTGGGGAAGACGAAATTCAAGGTAGAACACTGGGCAGAAATCATGTAAGTGGAGCAAAAAAAGCACTTCCCTGCAGAACACTGGGCAGAAATCATGTAGGCTTATGACTTGTAAACTGAAAACAAACTGACGTATCATTGCGTCTCTCGCTCGGCCGAGTATTGATACATTCAGAACTAGTAATATGTCTAGTAAGATTTATTTGTGTTCATGAACCTATTGATTTCCAAGGCCTTAGCTACATTTATTTGACCCTCTCCCCCACCAACACCACAATTTAAATCATCTGTTCTGATGTTTTAAAGGTAGTTATTTTTCCGTTTTTTTCAAATTTTACTTTCAGTGTGGATTTGGAAGACGGGAAGACGAATGCAATTTTAGTTTCGAGTTGAAACACACGTTTTCAACCTTAACTGGCAACTGCTGGCTTATTGGAAAGACAAGTATGTGACAATCTGTTTATCCTATCATAGTGTTATTACAACAGCGATGGGCAACAACTAGAAAAAAGTAATTTAACTACAGTTACTAATTACAGTGAAAAAAATAGTTGTAACTGCTAACTAACTACTTTTACGTAAAATTAGTTACAACTACAGTTGTAGTTCTTTTGTGGTAGTTAGTAACTACTTTTTAACTATTTTTTATAAAATGGGCGTAAAAAATAAAGTACTTAATAAAAAATAGATCAATAACCAAAACACCGTAAGTGACACTGTTTTTAAGGAGGCCCGGCCGAAAACTATCTAGATCAACCTATACCTACTCCACGTGCATAGTCATAAAATAGTCATGTCACGAATAACTCGTGTCTCACACGTCTGTCATAGAGACTTCCATCGCATAGGGACTTCCCTCACTTTATATGCATAAACTTGCTGAAAAGCTCAAGATATCCAATGCAGCTAAAATGTGTGAAGTTTTTTTTTTCAATAATAAATATGGAGCAAGCCAGAAAGGTCCACACACCCAATAAAACATAAAAGTAACGTTTCGGCTCTAAAACGTAATGAAATCAGCCTCAATTATTCCCACACTATGAATAAACTCCTACTTGCACGCGGAATATAGTACACCTTGTAAAAATTCATTAAAATGAATTTCCCCTTTAATTGCTTGAAAAACTAGTCAATCGTAACAAAAAAATTTAGCAAAATTACCAAAAAAGCCTAAACCCAGGAACTTTCTCTCCATCCCATATTTCCTAGGAGCTACTGGAAATCTTAAACTTAAACAGGACGGAAAGCCAAATGGACTCGATAAAGTGTGTTAAATAAATACAGATGCACGTTGCGTTTTGGACTTAAATGTCAGACTGCTTGAGCGGGCAATTCAACCGCCGACCTTAGAAACAAAAGGACGAAGTCCTACCGCTAAACCATACTGACACGGCAGATAGGAAACGTCCATAGGCAACTTTTAACAGGCACATATAAACACACATTTTCCAATCACAAATTGAGAGACGCTTGTCTGTGCGCCACACACCAAGTGAAAACGAAAGGAACACAATAAAAGCGTGAAATGTCAGGCTTTATTGTGCGTTCCTTACGTTTTCACTTGGTGTCTAACGCAAAAACAAGCATCCCTCCAGTGGTGATTGGAAAGTGGTTGTTTATACGTATATGCGTGCGTGTCAAATGCTGCCTATGAAAGTTTACTTTTGGCCGTGTCAGTATGGCCGAGTGATAACACTTTCGCCTTTGGTTTCACAGGTCGTGGGTTCAATTCCCCGCTCAGGCAGTCTGGCATTCAAGTCCAAAAGGCAATGTAAATAGGTTTGCATCTGTATTTATTTAACACTTAAAAAGGCTAGCACCCCACAAGGAATCGCTCTGGTCTCGCAAACAAGCCTTAACTTGACAAATCAAACTCCGCCACGTGAAATAACCGATCCTAAACAAGAATTGAAAAATGGAAGTAATGTAATTTCAATCATACACAATGCACAGCGTCATGTTGGTACGACAAAACAGACCTTGACTGGCTTGCCATAAGTCTAATCTTAAATGCAATGATAAAACGAATTCCTTGATACAGCGTCGTAATGGCGACAGGGCACACCCCAGATTTTTTCGCAAATCATTTTTCGAAAAAAGCAGCGTAAATAGGGCAAATCTAGTCTAGGATAAATCTAGAAAGTATTTGTACTTTAGCACAGCGTCCGCCAGTATTCAGCCACAATTTTTACCAGAAAATACTAAACTTTTGGAGTATGTTCCATTACTGCATAAATTAGGTGTTAAGAATTTTTCCCAAAACCTGTAAATTCTCGTCAGCTCCCCTCTGCTTTTTGCAGTGAATATCAGGCTCCCTAATGACGTCTTTCAACCTGACTTACGTCCTGTTTGTTTTTATTATTTTTTTTTTAATGTCATCTTATGGTTGATTACGGTTGTTGAGTGGATGACCCTTGAAGTGTTTATGTGCTGACTCTCGCTTTTTTTGCATGAGAACTGGTAATCTCCAAACCGTAACCTGACTTTCACATAATTTTATTTTTGTGTCCATCAATTATCACTGTCTTGGTGTTTCTTCCTTTCTATATAGTTTTGTAATTTTCAAAAGTACGTAGACATAATTCATTATACGTCTCTAGTTAATAACACTTGAAATCTGAAAAGTATTTTTGCATTCGATAGTTATAGTATCTTTGATACACATTGTGTTGTGTGATGTAGGCGATATTTTGTATTTTCCGAATATGTGCTGCTTTTGAACAGTTTTTTTTTAATTGATATCGTACTTCTTTGTTATGAGTTTGTTATCTAACCACCTTCCTTTAAGGAAACAGACTACGTATGCAGTAGTCAAATTAATTTTATTGATTAAATAAATAAATAATTACTCTTTTTTTTCGGTAATTACTTAAAAATTAGATTATCTAACTAAAGTCTCACTAAGTTAGTGATATTATCCCCTCGGCAACAGTGAGCCCAAAGAGAGTGAAATAAAACAGAACAGACCAGAATGTGTCAGCACCTAAAAGTATCCTATTTATTTGTTGAATAGATGACAGTGACCCTATTGAATACCAAGGTCCACTGACTGGACTTATCATTAGAATAAAAGAACCTGCTTCAAGATATAATACTGACACCATTATAAACTTCAGTAGAGCCAACAGGGACGACAGAGCATTGGGGTATTCTGTGAGTATAAAGTTTGTTGAGCATGTCAATTAAAGGCCCCCGTGCACACAGCGGCCAAGCCACGCAACCAGGTCACTGCGGCCAACGAGAATGCTTACGGTATATGCAGCAACGCGCACTTGGCCGCCGCCGTGTCCAGACAGTCGCCAGGGCCACTCGGATCCCGGGCGGCATGTAGGCGGCCACAGGGCGACCATACGTGCTCCATGTTTATTTTTCACCACATGATCGAGAATTATCAATGAAAAACGGACGTGGCCGCGTGGAACGTCGCCATATCTTTTGCCGCGACGACCACTGGCCGCGCGACCTGGCTGTCTAGTGCGCGGGCTGCCTAATTAATCAACTGTACTATTTTCTGAAAGTGGCTACAACACATAAATAGCATTATGTACTATATGTATACCTATCATGAAACCTCACCGTGGTCCACCAGAAACGTCATGATCTTGAGAGAACTACTCTGAACTGTTCACTGAAAGTGGCTACAACACGTAAGCAGCATTATGTACTATGTACCTAGTGAAACTTCACGGTGGTCTGTCGGAAATGTCTTGATCATGAAGTAACTATGCTGAACGGTTCACTGAAAGTGGCTACAACACATAAACAGCATTATGTACTATGTACCAATCATGAAACCTCATGGTGGTCCATCAGAAATACCATGATCATGGGATAACCGTGCTGAACTTTTCACTGAAGTGGCTACAACACATAAACAGTATTATATGTACTATGTGCCTACCACGAAACCTCATGGTGGTTTATCAGTAATGACATCATCATGTACTATGTACTATGTACTATGTACGATGTACTATGCACCCATCGTGAAACCACACAATGGTCTATCAGACACGTCATAATCATGAGGTAACTAACTATGCTGAACCTTTCACTGAAAACTGAACAGTGTTACATCCTATGTGTTAAAGGCCCCCGTGCACACAGCGGCCAAGCCACGCAACCAGGTCACTGCGGCCAACGAGAATGCTTACGGTATATGCAGCAACGCGCACTTGGCCGCCGCCGTGTCCAGACAGTTCGCGTCCGTGTCCAGAAGCTGTGCACCCACAAAATGTTCACAGCTGTAGAATGGCACATTCTTGGCATTATTAACATCAGAATTATCGTACTCTTGCAACAGCATTGATGATGCAGATATTTCAAAAACTGAACTCAGCTCAGTTCAAGACATTGGCCTTGATAATTCAAGTCAAAGCTCAAACTGGCGTTCATATTATAAGAATAAGCGGTATGAATAAAATGTCAGATATTTTTGCTTTTAGATTTTCATCCATGATGAAGAAACATCGCCAAAATATGACGCCTCATTCAGAGGCCACGCCATCTACCATAGTGTTGTGACCATCATGGCTTTCAGCATTCAACAGGTAAACGAAATTGCTAAATAAGAAAAACACAGATGTAAGGTACCAGTATCATTATTTGCACAACGAGTCTTATAACGGTTGGTAAGAATGATGTACCTTTCACTGATATTCGACAAATATGCACACGTCTATACAGAATGAGACATAATAGCGCTACTGGGCAAATATAATTTTAAACATTGCAGTTCTGTTAAACTGCTTTGTAGCAGTGTCGTCTTACATTGGTCATGTCCTGTAAAGCTGTTCACCTATTTTAATTTTAAAAATACTGATTGCAAAGCTGAACAATAACAGCCAAGTGCAAAGCCAACATAAAGATGCAGTACAGTATCGCAGTTTCAATGTTACAGTACGTTCGGTCATGATCAGTTTAACCATGAAGGCCCGTGCCCCTTAATCATTCCATGCCAGCAAAACACCATACAGTATCCATAACTGTGTGTGTAACATTACATGCACAGTTTTCATAACTGTGCATGTACAATATTCCATCTTCTAACTCCCAGTGAAAGGCGCACAGTGTACGTACATATTGGGTTGAGTTACGGTCTCCTATAATGTACAGCTCTTGTTAGGGGCCAGATCAGTGGTGTCTTTACATCCTAATCGATGGTGCCATCGTTATTTTTCTATGCAACGTAATGGGAGGCAATACGCAAATGACATCACGCAAATGTTGTCATGTTTTGGTTCCCTTCCCCCATTACACTTTGTCATAACTTTTCCAACCCCCTCCCCAGAAAATCATGTCACAAACGTCGAACCCCCTCCCTCTTCATTACCGATGAAGAGGGTAACAATTTAGAACCGAACTCTCCCCATTCTATACACTCTACTATAACCATGAGTGTATAGAATGGGGAGAGTTCGGTTCTGTTCGGTTATACAATTTACTATTATATATTTGTATGTACTTAGCAACTTTACTATAACCATAAGTTGCTGAGTACATACAAATTTATAATAGTAAATTCGACCTGACTTAGCTGCATAAAATACGGTATAAACAACTAGTAATTTGTTTCCAGCACTTTGTACCATAACGCTTCGGATGCATTGTACAGCCTAATGATTAGACACCCGATAGGACCGGATTCTGGAGTCTCCACGGTAATACTATCCCGTGTTTCATCTCTTGTTCTAGGTAGCGACCTCACGTGCTACCTTTGTGGAATGAGTGGACACAATTACTTTCACTGAACACCTGTAGCAAAAATTGTGTTGAGTAGGTTTTTCACTAATAACTAATTTAACTAATATGTGTGATGTAGTGTTTTAATACCTCAGGTGCACCCTGCCTATTGCGGGTGCACCTTGTATGTATTGGATTCCTTAGTAACCACTCATTATGCATCTCCCCAAGTTCTGTACTGGAGTGAAATACCGAGCTTGTTACGCAAAAGCCAGTCGGAGAAGGACTGGATTTTGCGCAACAGACTCAGTATTTCACTCCAGTACGGAGCTAGGGGAGATGCATAACACTACCAACCTGAAGCCAGTCCATAATTCTGATGGCTGATTCCTGAAGCACTGCGCAGTAGCTGCAGACGTTTCAGAACGCTACCTTGACGAGCTGGTTACTGTTGGTGTACCTACACCCAACTACAAGCCAGCGCAGCTTCGTAAACCAGATTGGAACATCATGCTGGTAAGAAAAAATGAATTCTCCTTATAAGTTGGTGAATTTAATTCCAATAAAATTGAAAACTGGAATTTAAGTTATGCACCTGTATTCCCTCCCGGGGGCCCCCCCCCCCCTTCCCCAACTGCTACCCATACCAGATGAATAAATTTAATTTTCTACTTTAAGTTAAGTGTTAACCACCTCGTCGCCAATTGAAGTAGCCTAGGTTGGAGTAAATATAAGGTGACAACCTCACAGGTTGGGAGTGATATCGAGCAGCGCCAATAGTTGGCACTACACGCCTTTATATAGAGCAGCGGCAAGTGATGTCATATTGGCTACGAGATAGCATCTGGAGGGTTTAGCTACAAGGGGCACTAGATTAAAATGTAAGGGAAAACAACGGCACTTCTAGTCAAGACAGTGCTTTGAGAGCGGTTTCTTAGGCTTAAAAAACGTTGTTTTATACAACAACAAAAATCGTGCGTTATAGGCGTAAGAAATCCAGTATAATAGCATTGGCTTCAGTAAGACGACCTTCTTTTTCCCCTCCAGTGCCCCTTGCAGCTAACTCAGTTACTAGCTCTACCATAGAGTTATATACAATAATACTACGTTATGTCACTGCTCTATAGAGCAGCGTCATGTGACGTCATATTGGCTACAAGAGAGATAGCTGCAAGGGGCACTTGATTGAAATGAAGGGTTAAACAACGTCACTTCTAGTCAAGGCAGTGCTTTGAGAGCAGATTTCATAGGCTTAAAAAAAAGTTGTTTTCTCCAATCCCTTATGCTGTTAGGTTGTAATTGGAAAATAAAGATTTTACTTGATTAAAACGTCAGCAACTGCCAACAAATCGACAAAAATCGCTCATTATATGCCTAAGAAATCCACTTTTAACAGCATTGTCTTCAGTAAGACGCCCGTCTTTTCCTCCTCCAGTGACCCTTGCAGCTATCCCAGTTACTGGCTTCAGCATAGAGTTATATACAATAATACAACGTTGTGTCACTGTCCTATAGAGGAAGGGAGCAATGCACCATGGGAATCGTGCGTAATGAGGGGTTGCTAAGACGACCTATACATACAAGGTGCACCCACAATAGGCAGGGTGTACCTGGGGTATTAGAACACTACAATATGTGAACAATATCACTTGTGGAGTAAACGGAAACAAGCAACAACGATGAAACAAGCTTGAAGTTCCGTTTTTTTCAAATCAAGGCCGACTGGACAAGAAACTTTGTTTCTGGTCTATGCGGTCAGGCTGTTAATTCTTCTTAATATCATTTTGATAAAATAAGATTCGGCAATGTTGAATTAACTAGAATGGAGCTGGGAAGTGATATCCGTAACTGCTTTCTCAGTTTACCACGTGACAAGGGATGGAACAGAGCAGCGACAGTAACGCCATATTGGTTACGAAGCTAGCATCTGGATAGATAGCTACAAGGGCATTAGGTTAATATGGAGGGGAAACCAACGGCACTTCTAGTTAAGCCAGTGCTTTGAGAGCGGGTTCTTAGGCTTAAAGCAACATCCGGCCTGCCTTATAACAGCCACGCGACGATCACATCAGTGTATTTACCATAGCTAAGGTCAACTGAGACAGTAGCTTCGTTTCTCACAACGAAAAACGTAGCTACTGTCTCAGTTTGCATTGTGCCTAATAGTCCAGCCACCGTGAACGCATTGATTGTGTCGTCGCAAACCGGAATGATTCTTGTATTTTAAAATCACAATTTATAATTTTCTAGACTAGTGTCTTATAATTTTGCTTCGGCGATCTATTGGAATAATCAATTTTAGTTTTTACTGCATTAGTCTTTTGAATTTTTGATCTCATAGTAATTACTAACAAACGATTAAAATTAGTACTTTGCACACACAGATAAAACTTCAGGGTCATTGTAAGCGCGCAAAGGATCATAAATAAAGTTCCCCAATATTCAACAGAAAATCTCCTTTTAAAACGTATTTTTAGCAAGGGAAAGACTAACGGTAAGTAAATAGGCCTTTGATGTGAAGGATCGAGAAAAAATGGCGTTGGAAGGTAATATCCCTTTAAAATAAGTTGTTTTCTCCAATCCCTTATGCTGCGAGGTAGTAATCGGAAAAGAAAAGATTCCACTTGCTAAAAATTTAAGCAACTGCCAATAAATCGACAAAAATCGCGTGTTTTAGGCCTAAGAAATCTGCTCTAACAGCATTGGCGTCCTTCTTTTATTTTCCTCCAGTGCCCCTTGCAGCTAGCCCATTTATTGTCACTGCTCTATACGAAGTAAGAGTTACAACATGTATGCTAAAAACGTGTAAGTTTGTTTTGCTTAATTTTTAAGTTAATTGCTAAAATTAAGCATAAGTTGGGCTCTACCAATCCTCTGACTGTATCGCCATGAAGCCCACTGACAAGCCCACTGTCGTAGTGCATTAACCATCATCACTTAATTTGGTTTTTGTTTGATTTCATAGTTCATCTTTCTCAACACAACAGAAAAACCTTGCACCGATGGTGAAACTGCTTCTTTATGTTGGAACGATTGCATTGAACGCAGAATTTTGGAGCAAGCAACATGCCGGTAAGTAAATGTGTGACTAGCAAGGGATCAGTCATTATTGATGACAGAGGAAGGGAGGATGGAGAAGCTGAAAAAGGAACCGTTAGGTTTTCCCATCACTCCACCCCGCCATGTAAGACCCTGAAACATTCTTGACCCCTGCCGCACACACATGGTCCAAAAATAACCTTATCTTCCCCCACCCCCTTCAAAATTAAGCTTTTTCTTATTCAAGTATTCAAGCTACCAGTAGATAATAGTAATAATCTTTATAATAATCCTGAAGGCCGGCTAAAAGGAAGGCTAAAAGAAAAACCACTTCTCCCCTCCTCTCGCCCGCATTGAAAATGCACTCTCTCACTTTACCTGCATTGAAACAGGAGGCAGGCATGAGTGGTCGATCAACTCAATAAAGTTTCAATCTGACAAGTCGTCGGGCCGAACAATCACTTCTCCCTTCCTCGCGCCCGCATTGCAAATGCGCTCTCCCATTCTACCTGCATGCAAACAGGAGGCAGGCATGAGTGGTCGATCAATCTGACAAGTCGTCGGGAAGAGTGCCGGAAAAATGACCCGGGAAAATGTCCCAGAAAAATATCACGGGAAAATGTCCCGGGAAATGTGACCGGCCCCGTGCATAGCATGGGCTTCCTCTAGTAATAATAATAATAATAAAACTTTATTTGCCACTAGCGGCAAAAGGGCAAAGAAAGGGTCATGTAGTTAACCATTGACAGCATGCCCAAATTAAAAAAGAGCCTAATGCCTTTAGGCACAAAATTCCCGCCGCAAAAGGAATGCGTTCAAACATTGTTTGTCCAATATTCCTAAAGATGCACTCCGAAGGAGCCGACACCGCCTCCTCACTCAGCGAATTCTAACCTGGATTAACCCTAACGCAGAAAAAATACTTCCTGCAGTTCAATTTCAATTTTGGAATTATTAATTTTAGTGTATGACCCCTGGTATATGTAGTAGTGCAAACCTCAAAGAATGGGATATCAAATGGTAATGTACCATGTAAAATTTTGAACGTTAGGATTAGATCAGCTTTTAATCTGCGTAATTCAAGAGAATGAAGTTTAAGAATTTAAGTCGTTGGTGGTATTGTAGGTTTAGCAGACTTGGCAAGGTCTTTGTGAACTGCCTCTGAACCGATTCAACCCAATCAATGTCTTTCAATAGGTACGGGGACCAAACCTGGCTCGCGTATTCGAGTATAAGGCGTACATAAACCTTGTATGCCCACAAATACGTAATTAGGTTTCCTGAACAAAAACAACGACGCACTATGCCAGATTGGCGGTTCGCTTTCATAGTTATAAAGTTGCAGTGAGTGGAAATTTTAAGATCAGATTTGAACCGTACTCCGAGATCCTTTGTAGTTTCAACTCAGTCGAGTTTTGTCATACCGATAGTGTAATTAAAGGAAATTTTTTCTTTTAGAACATGAAATTTCAAGCATTTTTCATTTGAAAGTGGGAGTTGCCAATCCCCTGACCAAGCTTCCACATTGTTTATCTTGTCCTGAAAAACTTACAGTCCGAGTTTGAAATAATAGTGGAATGCACTTTAAGGTCGTCAGCGAATTTTCCTGATTTGTAGTACTATGTCTACATGTTAAGTCATTCAGAAAGATGACAAACAGGAGGGGACCCAAAACTGATCCCTGGGGAACCTCACTAATGACCTTTATTTCGTCAGATTTATCCTGACCAATCACCATTCGTTGTTTGCTCCCATCTATAAAAGCTTTCAGCCACTCCCACAACTTTCCTTGAAACCCGTAAAACTTCAGTTTAAACAGCAGTTTGTTGTGGACCACCGATTCAAAGGCTTTTTTAAAGTCAAACAGAATGATATCTGTAGTGATGCCAAGGTCCAGTGATTCGGTCCAATTAACTAATGCGATTAAAAGTTGATGAATAGCTGAACGGTCTGGCATGAACCCAAACTGATCATTTTTAATGATATTATTTGATCTTTGTGTTTCATCACAACGTTACGTATTAAAGCTTCCGACAGGCAAATAAAGTAAGTAGAAACCTGAGTTGACGTATTCAGTTATATGAAAACGCACCACATATTCAAAGAAATAACAAAGCTATTTGTTTGGGTAAATCCTCAATTCTTCTCCTATTTTCTTACCCACGATCAATTTCTATAAGTAGTACTTTTACATGACCAGTGATTTTGAAAAAAAAATTTAATCGTAAACACAAGTAAAAAACTGAGCTAAAAACCTAAAAGTAATTTTGTGAAAATGAGTGCATTACGTAACACTTCGTCATATTCACCCTTTCCCATCATAACAGATCGTAACACGTTTGCCCAAGACCCTCTCCAGGCGTTATGTAACTTGTGAATGCTCCCATTGTTCCGAGACAATACAATACCTACACCTTGTAAGTGGCGCAACATGGTTAGAACTGTAACACGCTATTTACGAATAGCAGGGCGCACCTTGTGTGAACGCACATGGTGCACCTTGCAGTTACATAAGCTGCTTGGCGTCCTGTCAACTTCCGTCTACACCGGAACTTGGCCGAACGCCAACAACCGGGAACGAGGCTACTCTATTGTTCAAACCAGTTAGAGCCGGCTCCAACCTGTTAGCGGTTACGCAACGTAATGCCTCAGGCAACTTCTATTGTTCTGGCCCACGCATAAATACGAGGGCAGGGACCATGGGAAGCCACTTGGTGTGGGGCAGACGACTCGAAAGGTTGTCTCCCTGGACTCAGCTCAGGATAAGACCAAGCTCCTAAACTTGTGTTTTAGGCCTAATATGTGTTCTCAGTGCATAGTCCCCTAGCTATGCAGTAAGGAGTAAATTGGCTTCGAGATTATTCTTGACTTCAATCGTCTACTCTCTGAGTACGTCACAAAACTAGGGCGGCATCTGATCAACTTCCAACCGCTGACTTTCATTCTTTATCACCCAATTTCACGATCTCAGTCTTCCTTTAACAATGGAATTATATTTCATGGCGGCAAGAGTGAGATATCACTCTTGATGGCGGAAATATCAGCGCATCATATGACTTAAGTGACTCACCCCTTACCTTCACCAACGGCTAATGATCCCCTCTTTCCAATGACCAGTTCTATTATATTCTACCAGCCATGTCCATGTTCATATTAATAAGGCTCAAGACAGTCTTGAAGCTGCCCCTTCGAGAAGCATACTGTGCTGTAAAGCTTTCCTCAATGCAATCCCACCAATCAGACGTGCGAGGCCGTGGCTGCCTCACCTCTTGTGTAATTATATATATGTATTTTTCCACGCACAAGCTAGAGAGTCCACCAGTAGTGTTGGTACTCTGCTCGTGTCAATACTTACTTTATAATAAGATCTTTCCCAAGTGTAAATAAGATTTGAGTAATTGGGACTATAATTTGCATTAGTGAAGTACGTAATCTTTAGGTACTCAGCAAGGGCCCAGTATGCAAAGTGGATTTTGCCCTAGGGAAGAAGTGATCAGAAAATCACAAATAGGAGCCTTAGTTCCTTCAAGGTGTAATTTTTTCTGATTATGGTGGTAGGATATATTGTGCAGATGACAAAAGGAAAGAAAGCCTTTCAGATAAACCAAGAGTAGAATTCTTTAAAATAACTAAGAAAACGGCACAATTTCGTAATTTTTTTTTTATAGTGCATCGAAAATATTTTAAGTTTTTCAACTTTCTGGAAGTATGTTGCGTAGATTGAAATTAGAATTGATCTTTACTTTCGAATTCTATGGGGTATTGAAAAAGTTGACCTTCCCCTCTTTGGTCATTGTAACCTACTCTCTACCACGGACATTCCATGAAATTGTGACTCCCGTTCGCAAGAACCAGCGCAAGAACTGAGTGTAGACGAAGCTTCTTTGCGGTACGGATGATCCCAGCATGGAGTTCCCTTTCAGAGGAAGCCATTTCGAGTAAAAGTGCCGCCATCTTCTGAGAAGTGTGAATTCAGCATCACTTAGCCAGTGTCTAAAAAGACCTGAACACGAGCCTGAACACGTCTTCACACAATAGATCATAATCCCATTACACTTGCACAGGCTTCTCTGATCCTAAACCCTTAACTTGACCATGATTGGTGTTAGCGGGCTTCCGCCCCTTCCAATTCCTTACTGTTTCCTAGTAGTTAAAATGTGGATTATTATTATTATACTAGAGGAAGCCCGTGCTATGCACGGGGCCGGTCATGAATTAAGTTTACGGACACATTTCCCGGGACATTTTACCGGGACATTTTTCCGGCACTCTTCCCGATGACTTGTCAGATTGTTCGACCACTCATGCCTGCCTCCTGTTTGCATGTAGGTAGAATGGGGGAGCGCATTTGCAATGCGGGCGCGAGGAGGGGAGAAGTGATTGTTCGGCCCGACGACTTGTCAGATTGAACCTTTATTGAGTTGATCGGCCCACTCTTGCCTGCCTACTGTTTGGCTGCAGGTAGAATGGGAGAGCGCATTTACAATGCGGGCGCGAGGAGGGGAGAAGTGGTTTTCCTTTTAGCCTTCCTTTTAGCCGGTCTCCAGGATTATCATATAGATTATTATATTTTATAGCCCACTTTGGTGTAAACAAAGTAGTTAAAGCAAAGAAAAAGAGTTTAACACTGAGAATGTAGAGAGTTCTCACTTACCAAGCTAGTCTCGGCAAAAAATGTATTGTTCAGTTCATCC
Source organism: Lithobius niger (assembly GCA_023313725.1). Lineage (NCBI taxonomy): Eukaryota > Metazoa > Arthropoda > Chilopoda > Lithobiomorpha > Lithobiidae > Lithobius > Lithobius niger. The sequence continues at coordinate 13,888 of JAHWFP010069771.1, read as the reverse complement.
TGTAAGTATTGTATAACATTCATTTGCTTCAAGGGTGGTTAACGCTCGTTAAACCCTTTGAAACCCTTTGCTTCATTGTTCTAAATATATATATGTATATATATATGTATTGATATGTTGATAGCCTACCCTTCATGGATGCTCCTCAATTGCCAATGTGCAATGGCACCCAAGAATACAACTTGAGTTACCTTGGTCCTAGGAATACCTACCTCAGCACCAATGTACAGGACTGCAACTGCCCACGAAAGTGCGAAGCAACATCGTACATTCACAACACCTACGTCATTAGAGATCTAGACTTTCCCAACACTACAGCCATCAACCTTTATTTTCAGGTAAATATTTTTATCTAGTATTAATTTCCTTAGTAGTTTGTGACATCAGTACTTACGTCAGTAAAATACAAGGCGCTATGAAGTCGATGTACTATACACTGGAAAATTGTGCACTGGAAAAATTCTGATCATCAGAGGTGGGACAGAAAGCAAAGTGGACTCGAAACTGGTTTACGCCTACATTTTTTATTTGAAATTCTTAGTTTTGTGTGAACTATTGGGAAACTACATAGGATAAGGAAACGAAGATATTAAGTTACTTTTGTTTCTTTAGCTTCTCAGAGTTTTATTGAGAATGCGCGCAATTTAGGATTTCTTAGGGGGTAGTACAGGCCCGTAGCCACGCATTACAATAGGGGGGTCTTCATCAAACACATTTTGTGACCTTGTTGTGGACCTTTGTTTTCAATGTACTAAAGGGCTCTGGTCCTTTTTTTTTTGTGGACTTTTTTTCAACAACGAAAAATTGTAAATTAACATGTCATTCTACTAACTTTTCGTTTGTTGGCTTTATTTTTTTATTTAACTTTTTTTTTCTGTTGTTAATGTATTTTTTCAACTTTTTCAATGGAGACAATTCTTTTTGGACCTTTGGAAATGTTGGGGGGACGGTCGTACCACCCAAACGATCCCCACCGCCCTCCCCTGTCTACAGGCTTGTCAGATATTGATTGTACATAAAGGATGATTCAGACTGCCACAACAGAATAACGAAAGCGACAACAAACGGTAACAAACGGCAGCACAAACTGGTGAGTTGGAAACGCAGAGGCGTCACTCTACAAAACGGCTTCTTGCTTAGTGTTCAGTACCCCCTACGTACTTATTATACACATCATACACCGTCCACAAATTGGAAACCTGGAGAAACTAGTGCAGAAAACTGCTGCCGGTGAAATTAGCATCTACAAACGTAGAATTTGTAGTCTCCGTTTTCACTGTTCGCCATTCAACCAGTCATGGTTTCTTAGACCCAACGTCCAAACCGCGTCTGTTACGTCAAGTGAAATAGCCACTCACCGGTTAGATAGAATTTTGGATCTTCTTTCCCTATGCCTATGCTTCATTTTTGGGCACCCTACAATCAGGTCACAACTGGCCATCAATTATTGAGCTTAAGAAGTAAATGTCATTGTTGAATGCGCCATCATTCCTTTACCTATTCTCTGTAATAATAACAATGCAGAGGTATTCGTGAAGGCAAACAGCATTAATCCCAGCTTTGAAGTTGTCTCTGCCACAACGAAAATATTAAATCTTGCGAACTGCTAATGCTACAACTGACAACAAGTGCAAACAACACCTAAGGGTTGGTTGTCAAAGCAACAGTCGCGTCTGTGGTTCAGTTATAGAAATCGTTGTAGTCTTACCGGGTAATAACAAACCAAACTTTATTATAAGTGAAGGTACTGAATGAACATATGGATGAAGGTGGATACACTACCTAAAAATTATATAAAAGTTGTGATAGCCACCCAGAAGCAGTCTCTTCTTCTAATGTTGCTTCTTAATCACGTTAACGAAATTGCATATGTATACAGCATACCAACAGTCTCCCAATGAAAGTGTAGATGAAGGCAGGTGAGATGTTTCGTGTGATCTAAATCCTTTAAAAGTTGTGATATCCGCCCAAAACCACAACTAGTATGTACTGTAGGTAGTCATAATTTGTCGGCCTTTGAAGTAGTGATATCATTCAACCAAGGAAAGACTAACAAGGTTAACCCTTAACCAACAAACTTGGCTTTTCTTTGTATGGCTGTTTTTTAGACAGCTGAAACAAGGATTTAGAACTGTGCAATCGTACGGCTCCGACATTTATACAATCCGTCATATTTGCAGCAGATAACTATAGCTCAAAAGTATTAAAGAAGGGGGCCATGTGCAAAGTTTGCTAGTTAAAAGGGTTAAACCTTGGTGGCCTTTTCCTGGTTGAATGCGATGACCACTTTCAAAAGCCAACACTTTTGGAAACTAGGCTGCTTCTCGTTTACCAGTTTCGGTTGGATACCTTTTATTTTGTACGTCCGAGTTCAAAAGCTTACCACACAAAACATTGCATGTATTTTTTTCTAATATGTGTTTGTTTCATGGCTACGAGGTTTTTTGCGTCCAGTGTCTGGGTGATGAGAGCTTAATCAGTTACTGGAAAAGAATCTAAGCAAAGATCCTACTAAACCTGCTACCAGGAAAGTGTAAGACTGTCAACTCCTTCAGTATCTACTGGTTATTATTATGGACAGTCTTTAGGCCCTGCTAAAGAAAGATCTGGGATAATAGTCACGTCCTTCCCCAAGTGGGCGTACATATAACCATGCAATTATATAATCCCTTGTGGCACGAAAAGATAACTAAGCGAGGTGTGCCCACCAGAGGATGTGCCAACAAATGTCCGTTAGGTTGGAAGTTTGATTCAATCACTTTGGCCATCATGTTATTAGTTCCTGAAAAATACTCAGTCAAATTGGTTAATGTTCACACTAACGACTCTATCGAGTTTCAGCCTCCTTTCGATAGTAACTGTGATGGGCATGGCCTCGTCTCGTCACCTGAGACTTAATACTCATCGCTGCAAGTCTCTCAATGACACTGCATCGTATAACCCCAATGGTGGTTTTAGTTTCGATTTAGCGTGATGTACCAGTTCCAGGTACGTTGCCAGTAGTAAGGTCAGGGTCAGATTTATAAGGAGACAAAAGGATCAACTAACCCATCCCACAGCCAAAGGGCCTCCCTTTATACAAAAATTTAATAATTACAAGACTTTATTAAAGCAGGGTAAATAGGATTAGAAGCATGGATAAAATAAGCAGGGACTGGCAAAGTGTCGTAAAACTAAATAAATTCCTCGAGAATATGTCAAGAATAAATTACTCGAGAATATGTGAAGAAAACACAATCTCCAAAAAGCGGCCACAGCAGATGGACCATAAAGTGCTTCAGCGGACCCCATAGGGTAGCTAACAGCACTCCCACAGACTTCCTAGCTGGCTATGTTCAGCCCTCTCCTAGCATTTTCCTAGCCGTGCCACTGGACTCATCGAACCTGAAGTGCCTTGGTCCCCACAAGGTCTAAATCCGACACTGAGTAAGCAACGTGAATGCCACAAGTTCTTATATACCATAGCTGCGCCAACAGAGAGGTGGAGTTCAGTGGATATCAAGAAGGAAAAGACAAATCGCTAGTGATACGAAAATGAACAGTGGTGGTTGAGTGAAGTAACAATGTAGGCCAATGGTTTTCAGAAAGCATAGACGAACGTTTTGCTGACTGAACAAAATAATAATGGTAATAATTACAGCTTTTTATTCGGGGCAGGTAAAAGTGGGTTGAGATCGAGACCAAACGAGACGTCAGACCTTCAGTCTCATCTCGTCCATTACTGGTGTCGGTCTCGTCTTGTAATTTAATCTGCTGGTTTAGTCTCATCTCGTAATTTAAAGTGGTACTATATCCAGCTAAAAATTATACGAAAATACAGTGGCGCCAATTAGCGGCACCAACATTGTTGATCTTTACAGCTTGCTCCTAGGTGCACGAGGAAGTAGCAACTTTTCACTCAGTAATTAAGGAGACTAGTGGTTTGTTTGTTTCGTTAAAAGAAATGGCTCTGTGTATTCCTTTGCTTGATGCAAAGCAAGTGCTAGATAGTACTAGATAACTCTAGATGTTGCCAAATTCTGCAGACTTTCAAGTGGAGATAGTGCCACTATAATCTGCTAGTTCAAGTCTCGTCTCGTAATTTAATCTGCTGGTTTAAGCCTTGTATCATAATTTAATCTGCTGGTTTAGGTCTCGTCTCGTACTTTAATCTGCTGGTTTAAGCCTCGTAGCATAATTTATTCTGCTGGTTTAAACCTCGTAGCATAATTTAATCTGCTAGTTTAAGTCTCGTCTCGTAAGTTTATCTGCTGATTTAAATCTCGTAATTCAATCTGCTGGTTTAAAGTGGCACGATCACCGATTGAAAGCAGACGAAATCTAACATCATCTAGCGCTATGTATTACCATCTAGCTCTTGCTTGCACCAAGCAAAAGAATGCGTAATGGCATTTCTTTTAACGAAACAAACAAGCCACGACATCCTAAATTATTGAGTGAAAATTTGGTTCGTTCTCGTGCACCTGGGAGCAAGCTATAAAGATTAACAATATCATTACCGCTAAACGGGACTACGGTATTTTTATTCGTATTTCAAACGGTGATAGTGCCACTTTAAATCTGGGTTTATTGCGAAGGTAAGCAGTTAATGCACTCAATTAAGGCTGCTATCAGCAGGAACTATGTGGCTAAGTCTAACAATAACTGCGAACATGTTTCTCTTTTTTTTTATATTAATTACTGGTGTCGAAAAATGTTAATACAAACTGACTTTAATCCTATCTTTTTTAATAATAGCACCAACAATTTTACACATGCATGTGTGTAAATGTATGCATGTATACAAATGTATGCTTATATTTAAATTATATAGACTCAAGTGTTTGAACATTATTATGTTAATATACAAATTTATGCAATTTCATAGTTTACAGCCTTAAAATTTTTTTACATAAAAATGTAAACTGCCTAAAATATTGCTGCCTTCCAA
>JAHWFP010069770.1:0-21159 GCA_023313725.1 Lithobius niger | reverse complement strand
AGGGTTAAAATAGTACCTGCTTTTATCAACGACATCAGAGGGCGACATGTGTCAGGCTCTCCAAGACAGCATAGCATTGCACCGAACAAGCAAAGCCATCGAAGCGACCGTGAAACTTGAAATAAAAAATAGCAGCATCGATGACAGTCAATCACCATGGCAATAGCGACAATACCTTCGGAAATTGGCCAAGTACTTGTACGTAGGCAATATCTGAAATTCAAGGACGTATTGTGTGTTCGATTCAACCCGTTTTCAAATCGTTACAAGGAATTTGAGCCACGGATGACGACTCAACCTGTCTGGCTAGCTTCTCGAAACACAAAATCACGCGTTGTATTAACATAATATGCACACAGCCCGTCTGAAAACTAATTGCTGGATTAAAGAAATAAAAACTTGATTAGCCAGTTCTGATCTCGCTTAAAATTAACTTTATCTCCTAATCTGACCTAGCATTTTATAAGGGATGAATCAAGTATTCTTATACTGGTCATTTTGTTAGTTATATACGCTATCACGGATATAGCCGCGAGCAGTAGGGTGTCAGATTCGATAAGCGCCTTGGTCCTGGCTGTACATCTCTGGCTGGTGAAGGGTGTTGTATATGTACAGGTTTTTCTCCGGTTGCTCCAGTTTCCTCCCTCCTGCGGCGAAAAAAACAACTAATTAACATCTGCCTCTTGGGCCTTTAAAAGGCTCGTAGCTTATCTTCTATTCTAACTAGTTTCCATCTGCTCAGAGACGGTGAGGAATGTAAACTTGAACAGCCTTCGCTTCTGAGAGGCAACGAGCCTCCAGGAAATGAGTGTTTGCACGGTTTTGAACCTGCCTGTGTCAGCTACAGGTGTCGTTTTTTTCTATAAACTTTCGAGAAAAGCCTTGCTTCCTAGTTCCTTAACTACTGCTATCTTGCTGGTGCTAGGGGTGTGCGCTCACACGCAAACAGTGCGTTCACCATACTTAATGTCATGAAAATCGACACAAAGATGGGTATAAAGAACATCGCTGTTAGACCATTATTAAATCAACCTTGTCCTTTCGTTAAAAACGAGGCACGTGTTTCTTACAACTATAGTGGTAACTTGTCGGTGCGAAGTGCTTCTTACTTGTGGCTACAGGAAAACATCTGCAGACAGTCTCAATAAGCGTACGAAAAGCGCATTCAGGGTTCGTACAACATTTTTGGTTTGAATTTACCTGACTTTTCCAGGTTTTCCCTGACCAGATTTTGCACATTTCCCTGACCTTCAGCGTCATAATTTAACTACTAAACTTAATGTATACCTGCATCACCATATAATAATTTCAATGATTTTAGGGCTACCGTTCTCAAAATTATCCATGACTTTTCCCTGACTTTCTGCTTAGTTTCGATTTTCCCTGACTTTCGCTTGACTTTTTTCACCTATTTTCGTTTTCCCTGACTTTTCCAGGTTTTCCCTCCCCAAACACACAATGCCATTGTGTGTTTGGGGACGGGGTCAATTACTTTTTGGCCTTGAGCTGGGAGCGGTCATCTAAAATTAGGCAGTCACATTTTCATTTCCTTCGCCCCCTCCCCCTCCGGATCATAAGTAATGACAGGATCCTATTCGCTTGTTCAAAAAAAGAATGTTTCCTTATATGGGAATTTCGCTGTTCTAATAGAAATAAATGGATTATTGATTGCTCGCTTCGGTTCGGCCCATCGGACGTTAAAATGGAATCATGTTCAATTTGTAACGAACAATGGATCGTTACAGAAGGGGGTAACCAACGATACATTCATTTCTGTTAGAACACTAAATGCCCATATTAGGAAAACCTTCTTTCTTGAGCAAGAGTATAAATAAGTTCATCCACTCCCTCGCCAAGTTTCAATAGAGCAGCTTCAATAAGACGAATAGCTACCGTTGCCTAGAAACCGTACTCATAGAGGCTATCTTGTTTTTTTCCCTCAGTATCGCGTTGGAGGCAGGGGTATGGCTCTTTCAGCTTTTCTGGTCCTCACTGAATTTCCAAGATGGCGACCTCATTGAGGCAAAAAAGGCAATCGCACGCGCTCACGCGATTTGCGATACGCGATACGCGTTGTATATACCAACCACAAGAAAGGAACTGAAGACATGTATTGCACCAACACTCATTTCACAGATCAGACGTGATATTTTGAAAGACTTGATCATTTCACAGATTTTCATTTCAGTTTCTTTCCACATACATGCATTTTAAAGACATGTTAAAACAGTTTTTTTTTTGTTAATTCCCTAATAATTTTTTTTTTTATTTCTAACAGTAGCTGCTTAGGCAAACCCAACGAAAATAAAAACTGACAGCAGCTTAGCTTGACCTTCATAACAATCAGATCCGTTTATAAAAAGTCCTTAGAATGGGGGAGGCGGGCATGGAGAATGCAATAGAGAACACGGACAGAAAAGGGGAAGGAGGCGACAAATGAGGAAAGAAAAACAGGAAAGTGAGGTGGAATCCAGTTAGGAGGGGGAGGAAGGAATAAAGGAAGGTTGGGTAATATGATAGGGAGGGCCCGTCAACTGATGGTAATTAATTTGACAAGTCAAGCCCTATTTTGGACAGCAATACGTTATGCAGCAGAAGAACTGCCAATAGTACACAGTATAGAACAGTACAGTACAACAGTACAGTACACAAGACCAATAACTGGCAGAAAAAAGTATAAAGGGGGAGCGGAAGACCTGTACCCAATTATTTTGTAAAACATTGTGACTAACGAAAGTCTGCGAAGTGTTTGTGTGAAAAAACAGTTGTCAACTTCTATATATATATATACGTATTTTTTTTTTGCTTAGGAGTAGACTTAATGATGATGGTGAGGGATCATGACGTCCGGCCTGACGCGAGCAGGACATCCGGCCAGAAGCGAGCAGGCGAGCAGCCTATGCATTCCAGCGCGCAGGTTGAGGTGGAGGGCGTGAGGATATGACTGTTTGCTAGAACGGCGTACGTTACGCGCTGGGGTCAGCTAGTTTTTTTTAACTCGAAATAAAAAAGAAGTGAGGACTTTTTAAAAGTTTTTAACTTCGTTGGAATCTTATTTTACCACAGCAGCACTAAAAAGCTTCAGTTTTCCGCACACGTGTGAACGTGGCGTCGAGCCGGGAGGCGAAACACGCGGTGTCCGCCTCAGTCGGCCTTGCCTTGCGGTAGCCATATACTTCGCCGCTTCACGCTTGCGGAATGCTGTTGCAAGCGAAGGTTCCGCATGCTAGAGTAATCGTTACAGGAGTGGTATTTCCCCGCATATATCGATTAGGTAACAGACATGTAGTATATTTTTAACGTCTGTTATTCGAGAAAAAAGTTACGATCAGTCGTTCCAAATTTGGTCTCATGTGGTCGCGACCTTGAACGAGAGATGGAACGTGCGGGAATATTATCATGGGGTGTCGAACAAAAGTCTAACTAGAAAATAGTCTAATCTAATGGGATAATTGTCTAATATCTGCCTAAATAAAAAATCTGGAAGATCATCTAAACGGAATATCGTATAATGGAAAAAATCATTTAAACGGAGTAAAACGTAATGTATGATCGTACAATGGATAAACGTCTAACTGGACAATGATGTACCTGCGGTTTCTGATGTAACATGTATAGCCGCAGCGAGCGCAGTAGGGACATTAGACGATTTCCCATTACACGAATTTCGCGTTAGACGATTTTCCGTTATACTGTTCTACTGTATAGGTTCTTTAGTTGTCTAACTGGAAAATCGCATTATTGAAGAACGTATATAGTAGAATAGTATAACGGAAAATCGTCTAACACGAAATGAAAAGGGGCGAGGGGTGATGGTCTAACTGAAAAATCGCATCATTACCCCTCCCCCCTTTTCATGGAAAGTCCCTTTCATGTCGCTCCTTCCTGGTATTGTTGAGGCTTTAAAACTTCTCAGTCGCTACCCTCAACACCGTCAACTGTGGCGCCCCGAACATTTCGTTTAAACATAATTTAAACATGACCTCGGCGATACCACTTATTGAGACTTTCAAAACATTCGGAAACGAGAATGGCAGTAAAGCGTTTGGCTTAACGTTTGTGTTTATCGCGTTCAAATCACTCTTGATGAAATGAAACGAGCGGGAAATCATCGATTGAGGGCCCGTCCATCCTAGTCCCCCTTTCCTAAAGGCTTGATGGGATGAAATCGTGATTAATGAGAGGTTCGCTTCCTCCCCCCCCCCCCGATAAGCTCAGTGCGAGACGGACTAATAATTAATAATTTCCTACCGATTTACGTGATTATGAATGAAGTATGTATGGGCGGCAGGAACTGGATATCTCTGAACAGGCCCGACCGTTTTTCGTTCCGCCACATGTAAAGCAGAAGTAGCTTCTCGTCTGTCTGCCCATGTATTTGTCTGGCAGTCTGTATCCACGATGATTTCTACGCGAAAACCGTTCCCATGGCAACGAAATGTCTTCAACACCCCAACAGTGCTGACTAGTGCAACGACGGTTTCCACAGCTTCCTCGTACTCTTTAAGCTAGGGCCTTAGTGGGCCTCTTTACCTTGATGCTATGGCTCCATGTTATATGCTCTGTATACTCTGTATCTTTATTGATGTATTCCAGTAATGCTATGTTCTTTGATGTATGGTCCAGTCCCGGGAGATCAGTGGTCTGGATGGCTCTGACCTTGTCTGCCCCTAGGGGTAGCTGCTAGCAGAGATGGATCATGGGATACCAGGATATAGTACAGGAAGTACCTTGCGCCACCAGTGGCAGGTACTGGCGGTAGCTCTAGGTACTTAAGGCCTTGCAGCCCCTTGCAGCCTCACTCTGGGAGCTGGTCCCCAACCAGCTAGGAACTCCTCCTGAAGTGTGCCACCCTGCTAGTAGCCCTGATTAGAGCATCCTTGAACCACCTGACAACATCTCCTGAGGACAGACCGCGTGGCCCTGGAATAAACCCTGAATCTACCATCCTTCTGGCGTTCTTCCTTGTATCGGGCACAGCGAGGGTTGCACTAGCCAGCCAATCTTTGCCAGTTACCCCTACAAGTTTTACAATGACCAGGGTCAAAAAGGAAGATCGATCGTCTAACTGGAAAATCGCATGACAGGTATACGGTATAAAAATATAACGGAAAATCGTCTAAGAAGAAATTCGTATAATTGAAAATCGTCTAACGTCCCTGCCTCGCTCACGCTGCCGCGCTCGCTGCGGCTATACATATAACATCAATAACCGCAGCCGTATTATTGCCCAGTTCGACGATTATCCATTAAACGATAATATAATTAGATGATTTTCGAGATTTTTTATTTGGGCAAGTGTTAGACAACCCATTAGACGATTTTCCAGTTAGACTTTCGTCCGACGCCCCGTCAAGAGGAGGTAAATCAACTAGTGTAAAGCCCCCGGACGATCTTAAAAACCCGAAGCAAATCAGCCGCACGTCTTCCGCATTTCTAGTGATTGGAGTCCCACCTGCGATAATCTCACCTTATAAAGGTGGTATTCAAGGCAAACAAGCTTTTTTTGGAAATCTCCATTGAGATCAAGTCAGTTCGTCGATATCCCTTAGAAGTTAGGGGGACCAAACTGGACTGACGTACTCCAGTAATCGTGTTACAAGTATTTTCAAAGCCCACCCTTCTATTTTAGTCTTCTTTCAGTCGACGAAAGACTTCGTCAACAACTTTGTTACAATGTAAGATTAAGATATAAAGTCAAGTAAACGCCCAAGTAAACGTTTACCGCATACATGTCAGCTAATGGTTGACTCTTTAAGATGTACTTGTGCGAGATGTTTTGAAATCCAATTGAGAAAGTGTGGCATTTGTGCGTTGCAAGCGATCAATGGCCCAGGTTTTTCCCACCCTGACACTTACCCGATTGCACCACTTATCCACAATTCTTTTGTGGAGTCCTGCATATGTGAATCCAATTTTGGGTCATTGGCAAATCTGAACGGATTTACAGTAAATGGATACGAGGACAGATCCTTTAATAATAATAATATTAATAAAATAATAAAACAGTTTAACCACAGACAGTGGTAAGGAACTTGGAAAGGGGATGTCCCACTAGCACCAATCCTAATTTAAAAATAGTGTGGACACCACAAAAGCCAAGTTAAGTTTTTTTGGTGTTTAAAAAATTGTGAGTACAAAAATCCGGTCTCTTCAGAAGCTTTGTAAGTTGGAGTCTGTTTATGGCGTTTTGGAAACCAGCTGCCGTACGTGCTGAAATAGCTTCCTCAGGAAGTGAGTTCCAGGCAGGGATTACCCTAATGGTAAAGAAATTTTGCCGGCACTCCCGATTGCAGGATGGGACTAATAATTTTAATGAGTGACCCCGATTAAAGCGTACCAAGTTGAGGTCGAAGAAAGGCAAGTCCACCTTCACGAGACCACGAAGAATTTTGAAAGTGAGAATTAAATCAAACTTCAGCCTACGTAATTCGAGCGATTCAAGACCTGTTTTCAACAAGCGCTCACAGTAAAGCTTGTCTCGCAGACCAGGAAGGCCCTTCGTAAAGCGGCGCTGCACAGGCTCAACCCGATCGATATCCTTTAACAGGGATGGTGACCAAACCTGACTTGCCTATTCCAGCAATGGACGGACAAAGACCTTAAAGGCCCAAACCTTTGTCTTGACATTCCCAGGAGTAAAATAGCGATTTACAATGGCAAGCCGTTGGTAAGCTGTGGCAGTAAATCAATATCGTAAGTCATTGTAAAAGGTCAGGGGTATTTTTTTTTTCTTACTATCGTGAATTTACAAAAAATAAAATTTTTTAAAATTGTATAACAGGCTTTGAAAAAACACTGTATTCACATTACTTACACTTTAAATTAACGAATAACAATTAAAATTCTTGAAACCACTAGACTGAATACTGCTTTTTACCTGCCAAACCCATACCCATAAGATCTGGATTTGGGGTTAGTTTAACACCTCTGTAATGTGCGGCGCAGTGGCAACCCGGACCACAGCACTGTGACTGAGATTGGCGCTAATGACCTTGCTGTTGTTGCGCCATTCAGCCTAATTCGCCCCCCCCCCCCTCCTCCCCAGTAATCAAACCACCACTGGATCCTGCGTGTAAGTAACCAGATCCAAAAGAACCGGGATCCAATTTACCCTATCGTTTCATCGTGAGATTAACTTGTTTCATTGGTACTTGACCTGGGTATCAACCATTTAACTTGGTAAATTGGCGCTTAACTTGGGAATCAACCATACACCCAGATATATCATCGACATATCACATCCGTCTAAAAAAAATACAAACTTCGATTATTTCTGGAAAAATAATCACCTCAGATACGTTCTTTTGTGGGTAACCTGGATGTTTTAGTTGGCGATACAGTACCACCATACTGCTAACTAGCGGAGTCGCTCGCTTCGCTTGCTCATTCCGTGCCGTCTCGCTGCGCTCGAGAAGATTTCTTGCTGCTACACGTATATGATACAGACACACCTTCCACATAAAAAACGATCAAGCAAATTATAAGAGTAGTATGCGATATCGATTATCTCGAGTGAAGGTCAATATTATTTTTTTTACGTCCTAGGAGTCAAGCAAAAAGATCAAGCAATTTATCAGAAAAGCGCTGTTTCTGAAACGTGACTGAATCAATGTAACCACCAAGAACCTCACCATTTGTAATTTGTATTAGTATACACTTTATATGGGTTTTCTTGTTTTACTTATTTTAAGAATATTGTTCTTTACGTCCTGCTCAGTACAGATTTTTCCATGGGCGTCTTATCACTTCACTTTCCGACGATCCCTCACTTGGAGAAACCTGTGCAGAACCTCAGATGTAATCTCCTACGAAGGTGAAAGATGAAAGATTGATAGAGCAAAGTGAGACACACATTGAAAAGGTTTACTTTACGCGGAAATCACTCGCTTTGCTCATTCAATCCACGAACCTCCGTGCTTCAGAAACACGAATGTTTGACACCGTTTTAAAACCAGATCTGCGGGTCTGTTTTTTCCATGCATCCAGTCAGTTATATATCTATACTAGCTGAAGCCCATGCTACGCACGGGTGGTGTTTGATGCACCATTAAAAACACTGGGACGATTTCCTGCCTCATGTGTTTGTTACGGAATGCGTGTATGCCGTCTATGTGTTTTTGCGTACCCTGGCTAGGAAAGGGTGTTTTTCGTTTGCTTCACTCTCTCATTCAGAGTATCCCTTGTTCCGGAGTCCATACACTTACATTACATATGATTCTTTCCTGCAAAAATGGTTGAAATACGCGTTTGTACATGTGAAATAAATAAATACGCCTTTGTGCATGTGAAATAATAAATATGCCTTTGTACACTGGAAATAAATAAATAGGCATTGGAGACATTGTAAGGGAGGATTAAACAAACGAAGCTTCAACAATCAGCAAGAGGGCGAGCGGGCTCATTCTTCCCACGGTAGCAAAGAAAAAGGGCGAGCGACCGACAATGAAAACGGATATGTACTCTATCAATTACTTGCGGCCGTCTCGTTGCCGTCCATCCTACGTGACAACTCGACAGCAAGAGGGCGAGCGGGCTCATCCGACAATGAAAACGGATATGTGCTCTATCAATTACTTGCGGCCGTCTTGTGGCGGCCGTCTTGTGGTCGTCTCGTTGCCGTCCATCCTACGCGACAACTCGATTTTATTAATAAAGATATGGTGTGTTTCAAAATACGTTGTTCTTTTTAGGTTAATTTTTCTCGTTTCGCTCGAGGAGATTTTCATGAACAAACTAGACGTCATGAACAAACCGTGACGTCATGAACAAACATCATGAGGGTTTAAAAAACTTTGACGTTAGTTTTTCAGGTTCTTTCGTTTATTTGTGCTTCGTCATAATACCAAGTTACAGCAATGAAAATGGGCCTATTCTGAGCGCAATTTAATTATATTTCGTTTGGTTCTACTCCCATCTTTGTACCTGCTTTGGTCCCGGAGGAGTAGAGGTACAAACAAACAAACACACACGCACGCACGCACATCATACATTCTAATGATGTAGATATTTACTTTGTATTTAAAATCACAAGGATCTGAAAATGAAGAACAATCATAATTTTAACATTGCTACAACATTGTCGTCGTTTCTAGCTACTAGCGGTCGTCAAATGACTGCAGAAAAGCTAGCATCTCGCAGGGAGAATTCATAATTTAACATGATGCCGAATCCAGGTTTATGAATGGTAAACAAACCATCTTGAATGCTGGTATTCAGTAATCAGTGGGAATTGCACTACAGTAGAATTGTTATTTGTTTGTTGTCATTGATCAATGCCGCCATGCCGCGTGTCATGGTAGGTTAGTTCGTGCCGCGGTCCTCTTCTCAACGTTGCCATGGTTACGATACGCATACACAAGTGGAAGGAAACGTATTCGGTTAAAGACAAGAAGCAACCAACGAGTCTATTTAACTAAGATCGTAATATTTTTTTTTTTTTTTTTTTTTTTGTATGTGTGTCGCCAGGTTACCGCGATTTCCACTCCATAGTCTATGGAAGTCTGCAGTGGGAATCTCGATAATCCGTATTCTATTGAAGTCTGTAATGGGAATCTCGATAATCTTAATGCTTTTATGTGGGGGGAGATGAGGCTTAATGGCGCGTCGACAGCTTGGTCATTAGCGCCAACCTCAGTCACAGTGCAGTGGTCCGGGTTGCCACTGCACCACACATTACAGAGACATTATTCAAACCCCTAATCTAAATCTAAATCTGTAGGTGCTTTTATGTGTTTATATTTCTGTAAACGGAATTGTCTGTACAGTATAAATAAAGATTCGAACTGTGTTTTCAACAAAGAGATACAGTCCTGAATACGTCATGTTTTTTTTTCCAGTCACCCTATTTTCATGCAAATGGGAGGTAACCCTCTATGTGTCTTAACCCTGAATCTAACTAACTCAAATGAAAGCGTGGGCGACTGCTAACGGTAAATCACTGTTTTTTCACGCAAACAGGAAATCCCAACAGTGCTTTATTGAACCAACCATATAAGGAGGGGGGGGGGGGGAGGCTGTCCTAGTCTATATAGCTAAGATAATAGTATTTTTGTTTGTTTTTCCTCAGTGGGAATCTCGATAATCCTTATTCTATTGTTAAAATCCGTAGTGGTTATCTCAATAATCTTTATTCTATTGTTGAAGTTTGTGGTGGAAATCTCGATAATCTCTATTCCGTTGAAGTCCGTGGGCTTGGGCGACTGGGCGGTGGGTGACTGCTACCGATGCCGCCAAGGTCAATCCCGTTAGCCAGGTCAATCGCACCCAACAATACTTTGAACGTTAAATGAAAACTTGAAGATTGCTACAGCGAATCTTCAAGTTTTCATTTAACTTTTGAACTATTAGTCGGTGCGATTAACTTGGCTAATAGGATTGACCTTGGCGGCCTTTCCTTGGTTGAATGATATCACTACCTTCAAAGGCCGATCGTTTTGGGAAACTTGGCGGGTTTTTCTACCAGTTTTGGTTTTGGGTGGATTTCTCTTACCGGAGACTACGAGCCCACACGCTACACTCTCCATGCTGTTTAATTTGTAAGGACTTTCAACAATAATTGGCAGGTGTAGTAATGTAACAACGTGTTCATGCAAACGAAAAATCACAACAATGCTCTAGAAAACCGGCCATATTCGGGGGGGGCTTCCCTAGTTTAGTATTAACTAAGTAACAGCAGAGGAGCTAGAATATGTAAGCTGCGAGTGGTTGCTTAAACACATCCTAATTTATACATCCTACTTGGCGCTGAGGAGAATCATCTTTTCAAATCCACCCCCATCGGTATGCGCCTACGAACGTATGAACTCAAATTACGTGATTTTTCGAGGGTAGAAGTATCACATAAAAAATACATGGACGATATGAGAGAAAAGACGAAAATGCGAATCGTGAATAAGGGGCGGGGGCGGGGGGGGGGGGGAAGGTGGAAAATGTTCTGATTTAAATTTTATAAAATTCAACTCGGTAATTCTCTTATGTGGAAACGAATATTTATAACATATTCAAAGCTCTCAGAGAACGAACGCGTAACGCAGTTCCGGCGAAGTGCATCGAATTGATATGTTTTAAAATGGATTATTCAAGTGTGTGAATAGGCAGGGGGAAGAGTTATACGCAGTTCGCTGAGTGTGTACGCTTTAGAATTTAGTCTTCATTCTGATAACATATAATACGATTTTTCGACCGAATGCGTTTGCGTATCTCTGTAGGACGAAAGCTTTTTGCTCTAAAGGAGAAAAAGGAATATGATGAAAAAAAAATACTCACAATATTTATTGAAAAGAATCAGTGACTGGATTTCAGATACATTATAAGACACAGGCTTTATGACAGTTGCAAGCGGAGTGAATCGAAATTAACCTTTACTTTATTTCAGAAGCATATAAAGTTCAGTATTAAAAGAGGAGTAACGAAAACTACAGATTCATTATACTTTAGCGATTGATAAGTCACAAGATTATCTCGATTTTATAAATTGTATAGGCATACGCTAAAAATAATTCGACACCATTGCCTAGATTCTAAACAACATCAGCACCTCGTCAGTTATATGTATACAGGGTGCCAAACAGTGATTGGCCCCCCCCCCCCCCCCTCCTCCGAATAAACAAAGCATGATAGGGAAAAAAATGAAAATATCGATAGGTAGCACATTTTATTGTAGGTTGACACTCACAAGCTCAACGTTCAGTGTTCACTCCATTGGCGTCACAAACAGATTGTAGACGAGCAAGTAGAAGACAAAAGTGACTGAAAAAGCTCCGTGTTTCTTTGGCATATAACGAAGAGTGGCCCTAATTCTCCTGATCTGAATGTCAGTGAAAACTTTGGATAGCACCCATTGAAGGACAATGTTTAAAAAAAGGATGCTGTATGAACCTCTTGCATCGATTTAATCGTACCTATACCACGCGCAATGGCTGTTTGCTGTGACGTCACCATGAGTTAGCCAATGACGAACGAGAACAACGGCTGTTTGGCCGTCTGATTGGACTAGCCCAATCACGTGATATGCACGTCACAGCAAACAGCCATGGCGTGCGGTATAGGACGGAGGAGCACATCGATGGTATGCTTCGGGAAATTTCAGTTTAACACGGTGCTTTTTTTTTGGAGTCACATTTGTCTCCCTACTTGTTTTCAATCTGTTCGTGACGCCAGTGGAGTGAACACTGAAGGTTGAGCTTGTGAGTGAAAAACCAAAATAAAATGGGCTACCTATCGGTACTTTCATTTTTTTCCTATCATGGTCAGTTTGCTCTGTGGAGGGGAAATGGGTGGGCTATCATAGTTTGTCACTCCTTATATTTATTCTCGCACTCGCAACAAGTCTACGGATCTCAGCATTAATTGAACGGGCAGGTACAGTTGCATGGTGACATTGAAACGTAATGAAATAATGCGGGGGAGGGGGGAGGAATAGAACTACTTTTTTGGCAAAAGGATACATGGAGTAAGTAACTGTTGCGCATGCAAACCGACTGCATTCTCTGATTGTGGAATATCGTAAGGGATTCTGGTTTACGCTCTATAGCTTCGAACGTTTCCTCCTTCCAGTTACAGTATGGATGCACTATTTTTTTTCTTTGCTAACTCATAAATATTCATCAAAAATAGCAATCAATATATAAATTATTTTTTGCTTTCATGGATTAGTGGTAGCACGAGTTCACGCATCAAATAAGGGCGTCATGAAACATGTACACTGAAGAAATATTTGCCGATTTGTTCCTTCTTAAGTTTTAAAGTATGTTTATGTTTGGGTTTGACGGCAGCGTCACTTTCTCAATCTCCGATGATCACAGGAAATTCCTTGAAGCACTCATACTCTTATTTTAACGTTAGAAGCAAATGTAGTTTTACTTTTAACTCCTCTGTTTTTTTCGACGACATCACGATTGAATTTCACAGAATTTTAACAATAATAGTGTAAAAAAATAAGTTTTTTTTTAACGAAGTTTAAAAATAATTATTTATTTTTTTAAGTAAAATCTTCCTAAAGCGCTCTAGTAAGCTCGTCACTACCAGTGTAGCCTTGTGTAATGGTTTCAGTTTCGGAAGCTAAGTAAAACATGGCTGAAAACAACGACTGAAAATGATTGTCAATGCACCGAACACGTTACTTTTTTTATTTCATTACGTTGTTATTGTTGGTGTGGTTCTTTTATGAACGTTGTGTGGTGCTAACCAGTGTGTGCTAACTGGGGCAGTTGACCTTGTTGATAGGTTCTTGTTCCAGATACTTGTCAATTGTATCCTAACTTGAAAGCATTCAAGTGCCCTCTGAACTATATGCACTTTTTATCAAACCTCAACTGATAACAGTAATGTTTTCACTCGATTATATTTTAGGTTCCTTTTCGGTTCCGTCAACAGATATTATTTCGGAATCTTTCCGTTTAATCCTCTTCCTTCTATTTCCTGTTAGTTTTTTGTTAATTGCCGTTTTCGTTTTACTCGTATAGGATCGTTCCGTATCGCGTACGGAGCAGTTAATAAATAATCTAAACTCAGTAACCATGAAAACTGTAGGAGGCGTACTGTCGTAAGCTTTATGGTTTCTGAGTCGCTGGGGCTTATGGCCTTTTTATTTGGGCTCTGCGCAAACCCCATCGCAGCAAAACACGTTTTGGAAAGCATTAAGCTCGTTACCACGCTGTGGTGCCGAGAGTTCAAATTACCGTAGCAATGGGGTATCGCCAGAATACTGGACGAAGCCATAACGATATCTCTTTCTGTGATACAGACGGATCATCCTTCATGATTTCGTTTCAAATAAACAACTTTTTCGTAGTATGACACTTTGATGTCTCGAATGTAAGATTCCGTAGCGATAGTGTGAACGGCTCTTTAGTTGGCCAGTTGAAGGCGCGAATTTCTGCAAACAGAAAACCTTTTCGAAGCGAAATTTGGTTGAGGCGTTTCGCAGTAATACTTCTGGACCCCATCAACCCTCCCCCAACCCCTAACCGACCATAGGTGACCATACACATACACCACCTGTACATAACCACTTAGTGCCAGATAATAAATTTCTAAACGAATATTTTCCTGTAATTAAAACATTTAAACTCGACTCTTTTGCCAGGCATATTGTAAAACCCACATAACGAATGCATCACACATTTGAAACACGTGACCCCGATTTGCATACACCTTGCCTTGTGACGTGGCATCCCAACGGAGCAGGTGGGTCGTTGCTTTTCGGCTGCCATTTCTGCCTCTTTTGAGGGGAGAAATTGGTGGTTTTTATCCGTTTTAAATTACTGTTTTATGCTTTTAATGTAGGATGACTTAGTGCCTTTTGCCATGCTTAAATTTTATTGGTAACCTGATGACGAAAATTGAAAATTGTCGAAAGGTTGTTTGTATTTTTATGTAGCACTGCTTGGTTTGCCTTCACATAACGAGAATGTGTACTCTCGGTGCACAGACTGTGTACTGCCAGTACACAACTCGTCTGGAGGCTGAGAAAGTACACATTCATGTTTACTGCCAGTACACATCGTTTTCAGAGTGTAAGCTCATAGGGTTTTGATCTAACAACCACTTAAACAAATGTTTCTTGAAAGATTTCAGTCCAGGGATAAGTTTAATTTCAGTAGGCAATAAACAAAAAAAAAATGTACTACCCAGAAAGTAACTGCATTCGTGGAGTTTTTCCTTAGCAACTTTTGGTTGTACGACATAAAAACAGGATTCATTCATGCTAATCCGTCACCAGAAGGGCAGGAAAATGAGCGCCGTTTTTCCAAAAATAGATAAGGGTTCTATAGACGTACAGATGACAGGTTGGCAGAATACCTAGTTGTTGATAAAGTGGACAACATTGGTCACATATGCGCACATATGTATAGAGTATGTATGTAATCCGTACTTACAATTGCAATCTATATAATAATCCTGGAGGCCGGCTAAAAGGAAGGTTAAAGTGAAAGGGAAGGCTAAAAGGAAAACCACTTCTCCCCTCCTCACTCCCGCATTGAAAATGCGCTCTCACATTCTACCTGCATGCAAACAGGAGGCAGGCATGAGTGGTCGATCAGTCTGACAAGTCGTCGGGAAGAGTGCCAGAAAAATGTCTCGGGAAATGTGTCCGTAAACTTAATTCATTACCGGCCCCGTGCATAGCACGGGCTTCCTCTAGTTTTCAATAATTTTGTGTCATCCCCTAATTAGTGTTTTAGTGTCTCGAAAACAGAAGCTTACACGAGTTAAAGAAAATATGGAAGAGTCTCAAGTCTAAACCAAGTAACGTCAGCAAAACCCTAAACAACGCAGCTGTAAAACTGCAAAAAAAAAAAAAAAAACTGGTGTGTTTTATTCCCTTGCTCTTGTCGCGCGTGAAGACGTGAAGGTTTCTCATCATGTGCAGATTGGCTGCGTGTGCCCACACTCGCTACCAACGCACACAAAACACACACGAAATCCAATTTTCAAATTACCTTCATTTACAGGTATCAGCCTCTGCTGCAAGAAAACGTAGGGCCACTCATTCCAATTGTCAACAATTGAGACAAGGAGATAAAACCGCAAAGCGTTTCGACGAATTCAACTGGGTTCCAACCTAAAGGGGTGCGTTGGTGAAAAAAAAGCTCTGTACGTTGCAGTCACTCCTTTCCACCTGTCTGTAGCAGGGACGACGCTAAGGGAGGGGCCCCCCTACATTTTTGCCACCCCCCTCCCCCCACCCCCACCCCTGGCGCCCCACCACCATCAGATCAAAATTAGACGTATAAACGAAGAAAATTCTGGTAACGTATTAAGAAATCTACGTTAGTTTCTGTCACAGCGACAGGAAGGACTTTAGGTCACATCAATAGAGCCGAGGCTATACTGTGAGTGTTGTGAAATCATCTTTTTTTCAGCTGGTTTTATAAATATAAAAAAAAAAATGGTGTAGAAAACAGTTAAGAACGTTTGGCGTGATAAAGAATTACAAAAGTGTTATTTTTACTTTTATTATTTTTTTTTGGAGGGGGGACCGCAAAAGTAGCATTTTTCGGTTGGCCCCCCTAGCTAAAATGGCTGCCCCACTGCCGCGTCCCCACTGAAGTTATTCTAGCGTCGTCCCTGGTCTGTAGAAGAGTGGAGGGAGTCCAAGACACAGAACACTTACTCACAAAAAGTCAAAATAGTAGTAGTAAGTAAGTAAGTAAGTAAGTTTATTCCAATTAAAAATAGAACAGTATAACTCACAAGAGCACAGGCTCGCGTGTGAGGTAATTAAAAATACGTCAATTCGGAAAAAAACACCATTTGTACTACAATATGGAAAGACAGTAACTACAATAGGTTCATAAGAGAACAGGGACATAAAAAACTAATACAATATACTAGGCTAAAAACATAACAAAACATTGATAATTAGTTCATTATAAAAAAAAAAAGGATTCCGTATCATCCAAAGACAGTAGCCAATCATACGTTTGCCTCTTTAAAGTTCTAAAATTGCTTGCCTTCTTGATAATTTTTGGCAAAAGGTTGTAAAATTTCGGCGCCGAAAAATAACTGGACCTATGCAGTTTTTCAGTGTCAACTTTTGGTTGGGTAACTTGCATTGCAACTTCGTTCCTCGTAACGTAAATAGTAGACAACTGATCTGCAACATGTAGCTCGTTTTTACGATAGTCAAGCAAAGTTCCCGATAAATATACAATGATCTTACAGGTAAGATACCAAGGTCTTTAAAAACTGGTAAGGAATGGTCTTGCCTCTTTTTAAAAACCATTAGTTTAACAATTTTTTTTGCAAAACTATAAGAGGACCTGAAGCGTTTTTTAAGTTCCACCCCAGAAAAGGATTTAATATTGCAAAACAGATTGGACCATTCCAAAATAAAACACTTTCAAAGTTTTCAGTGACACACATTTCCTTAGGTAATATAGCTTACACATAAGAGTTCTCAACCTAGTGGTAATAGTTTTAATTGGAATTTTCCAATTTAGTTTGCTGTCTATATTATTAACACCCAGATATTTTATTTCGTCAGCTTGGTGTATAGATGGACATGAACACTTTCTATTTGTGTAGGAGCAATCTACGTGTCCCACCAGAGGACTATTGAGATTTGCATGATTTTTCAAAGAGAAACTAGTACAAAGTTACATTTCGGTGTATTCATTGTTAGTAGGTTATCGTGGAACCATTCCTCAACAGCTTTTGTATTCACTGCTTCCTTTTCCACGCTTTCATACAGTAATGCGGTATCATCTGCGAACGTAACAATGTCACTTTGTGTCTGAAGGACGCTCATTTGCGGCTCATTTGCGGCTCATTTGCGACTTTATCTAAAGGACTCAGATTGTCCGCAAAATGTGTTTCGCTTTACGTTCTGCTTTCACTAACTCGAATGATGACATCACACGGGAATCGCATTTAACCGTTATCCGTCCGAAAATTGAATACAGGCATGGTCTCCATACTACGAAACTGACAGACAAAATATCGAAAAGTTCAGAGAATACAGGTTACCCGTCAGTGCACACATTTAAGGCAACTTCCTTATGAAGATCGGTTTAAACATTGGAGCTTCCTACTATGAAGGAACGTAGAATAAGAGATCTTATTTTTACATGCCAAATCTTAAATATATCCATGGATTTTCCCAGTGAAACCCTTTTTGAACTCTCCAATGTCGGTTTTACTCGTGGGCATATACAAAGAAGTCCAAAAAGCCAGCTTTCAGAACTGACATTGGCAAATCATGTTTTACTGTGCGTTCCAGCAGTAGGTGGAATGCCTTATCTGATGTCTGTGGTGAAGTCTACAGCGCTCAGCAGCTGGAAGAGTCGCTATGACAAACTTTAATCCCTACACTGACGTTTTAAGCATGAGCTTTTTTGTTTTTTGTTTTGCTCCAATATTGTTATTGTATTGCGACCAGTCACTAATTAAACTTATAAAGCACTTGAAGAATGTTGCTAAGTAAACGGCGGAATGTGCATAAATATACATAAAAACTCGACATTTCGGCTCAACTTGGAGGAGCCATTATCAAAAGTAGCAAATAAAAACAAATTACCCCCAAAAAAGCCTTGAGCCAAGTTGCAAGAAAAATTTCTATTTTAAAAAGGCTGAACTTGCCAGGACGTGTTAAAAACGGACAAAAGCCGTACCCACTTCAAACTTAAAGATACAACCATTTCACTTGTTCAGCACTTTACCAAAACAGCACATAAAAACCATTCCAAAACCAAAATCTTCTGCTAAATACCTAATGACCGTCCGTGTCTTAATCTAGAAACATCGTGTATTTCAGTTCATTTCCCGCCAAGTGCACAACCACATTCAACCCAACACCAATGTTGTGACCAAGATTTAAGTTGTGACCAAGGAAAACATATATTTCTTCCCGAAAATTAAACTGAGTGCTTGCAAATGTTCTTGTGGTCCCATTACCTACCAGTTGGTGCCTTTTAAATTGGTCAACACAAACATCAACCACAAAGTAAATGAAGTTTATACTACAACATCAATATTTTCAAAGATTACATCGAATTCTAAAAAAAAATTCAATTTAACAAATTCCGACACCGGTGGAACCCTCAGCAAACCCACATAAATACTGGATTCGGCCATAGCCACTCAACTAACTGGCCCGCTCTTCAACGATATTAGGGGGGTAGACAAAATGGCCCCCACGTCTGGTTCATTTCGTCGAGGTCTGTTCTTCGAGGTAGCAACTTTGTACGGTGCGACGCGGCATCTATTGCTGGCTAGTGGCGGTTTTCGAAATAATAATTTAAATTTTTACGTAGATTTTGGTGGCAAATTTTTTATTATTTATAAGAGTATTTTTAAATGGTGTTTAAAAATATCACTCAGCCACAGTTAAGCTATTTCACTGCTTTTGCAAAAAAAAAGCAACATGTTCGTTGGCAGTTTGTACGGTGGGTGTCGCCCTCGGTTGACAAAATGCGACAACTCAATCCCATCAGCGGCACTTTCGGCGGCCATATTGCCTACCCAGTCTCGTAATGCTATTTTTCATTCAAGATCCGGCCAGTACTGTAGATAGCCCTGATTCAGCTCATAACTGACACTACCTTTGTTGCTAGCCACAAGCATACATCAAAGTCCCCTCTAGTTTTAATTTTTTTTTACGGTGCTGTCCGTTTTTAACACGTCCTATAGCAAGTTCTACCTTGTTAACATGAACATTTTACTTGCAGCTTGACTCATGGCTTTCTTGTGTTTTTTTGTGTTCGTTTTTGTTTGGTATGCATGATAACGGCTATGAGGTGAGCCGAAACGTCGAGTTTTCATGTATATTTGTGCACTTTCCGGAGTTAAAAACTCAAGCCCAAACACAGTAAAAAAAAAAAAAAAAAGCTTCAAGTTTGAATGTGGTAGCAGTTGAGAATGCCCAGTAAGACTGGCCGAAAGCAACTATTTCTATGCGTTTTTTTTTTTGCTGTGATTGGGATTGAGTTTTTAATTTCATTATTTCACAGTGAGTGTGGTTACTTTGCAACGATCAATCAGTAATAGATAGGACCGCTATTTTCTTCTAACCTCATCGTACGTTTTGCTCCAAAATTGAAGTCTAAACTGTATGTAGCTGTGTCGAAAATAGCCCCAAGAATGGCAAAGTATTCGATGAAAAATAATACAAGGGTAAACAGTAACGTTTGTTGAACTTTAAAAATAACTCAGTCGCTGACTACGACGCCACGAGGATTGGTTTAATACTAACGAGGGTTAACAGCTAAATAAGGCTTAATTAGGCTTAGACTAACGTGAAAATAATTAGAAACCAAGAAACCTTATCCCTAACAAGGCTTATACGATCAACAGTAACACTAACGAGGCTTAGTTTAAAGAAATCATACGGACGAAGTGAAGGATGTTGGCTCCCTATCTGAATTTATTCATGTACATTCGTGTTTTATAACCACCGGTTGCTAGAGCTAATAACGGCACACGGTTATACAGGGTGTCCATTTTATCGTGCCCACTTTAAAAATGCTCCAATTTGAGTACTGTAAAGAAATTTAGCGTGCGCTTTATCACATTTTGAAGACCAAAGGTTGGGATTTAATTTAGGACTGCAGCATTTTAAGGCCACAGCTTTGGCATTGTCAGAGCAGACAAAATGGCGGAACAATACTCATTGCGTAAACGTACAACTATCATGAGATTGTTTTATGAGAAAAAGTCTGTGACAGCACACGAAAAGTACTTCGCACCAAGGTTAAATTGTCCGATGTCACCTTGCACCCTCTCTTCGAACAATTCAGAGAATCATTGCAAAATTTAAAAGCGATGATACTGTGAAAAATAAATCTAGAAGCAGAAAAAAAAACTGTCAGGAAAGATGACAATTTCGAACACTGCAGGCATTAATTGCTGGAAATCCAAAAAAACATGCGTAGGGCGTCATCAGAATCTGTAATCCGGAATTTCTCATTTTACGCTTTGAAACTGTTGTTGGTTACAGCAAGATGGGACCACCCTTATTGTTCAAATGAAGCTCTTGATTTTTTATGAGGACACTTCGACGACAGGTTAGTTTCCAGACGAACCCTACAAGCACGGCCTCCTTGAAGCCCAGGTCTAAACTCCTGCAAAATCTTAAGGACAGAGTGTATTGCATTTAATCTCAAACAACTGACGACCTGAAGAACAACATTAACAATACAGTATATTTCTGAAGAGACATTAACACGTGTATTGATAACTTCATTGTCAGACTGCAGAATGTTGTCCACAATGATGGTGATCGCATTGAGCATGTTATGCGATTCTCTGATCAGTAAATGAATAATGTAGTCAATTGGGAATAAATCCCAAACATGGTAGAGATCAGCTGTGGTGCAAAATTCCTTAAGTTGCACATTGTTCGAAGATTACAGTGGTTTAAAAGTCGGCGCGATAAAATGGACACCCTGTACATAACAAATTGTCACAAAAACAACACACGATTATAGAAACGTATTCGCTTCGGTATAAAACAATACCATGGTTACTTAGCAATAAACAACAACAAGATGATACAAAGCATTTCTGCATGCCCATCGGCCCCAGAATGATAAGAACTGAACCATTAAAAAATGAAAACACACGAACGTCCCAAGATTCACAACAAGCTGGCAGTGATGAATCTACCTAGTATCAGCACTCGTCCCATGTGCTTCATTGGAATCGTAGCGACCC
>JAHWFP010069769.1:0-36346 GCA_023313725.1 Lithobius niger | reverse complement strand
TACACCATTACCGACTACAAGAATGGGGCGATCCCTGATCCCTGATACGTGCTCCATCTACCGGCTCGTTCCCTCTTACGACACTAAACTGGTAGCTGGACATCCTGAATCTCATGGCTACAGTCCCACTTCACGACCCTCTTCCTCAGATCCACCTGTTTATACAGATGCCTCCTTGACAGGATTGGGGGGGGGGGGGGGGGGCATGTCAACAGCATGGCAGTCTCCGGCAAGTGG
Organism: Lithobius niger; assembly: GCA_023313725.1. Classification (NCBI taxonomy): domain Eukaryota; kingdom Metazoa; phylum Arthropoda; class Chilopoda; order Lithobiomorpha; family Lithobiidae; genus Lithobius; species Lithobius niger. The sequence goes on along the minus strand of JAHWFP010069769.1, from coordinate 36,109 downwards.
GAGCCCGGCCTTTCCGATCATATCACATTCTGGAGTTATAATAATAATAATAATAATGAATTTGTTCATAACGAACGGGCAGGGCAATTGCCAGTAAAACCTTTCCCAAATTAAAATAGTCTTCTTACAAAGTTAAAAATACACTTTTCTTGTTGACAGTAAAGTTGCATAGTAAATTTCTACATGTCAGCAGAAGTTTTATATATAAAAAACAATGCTAATCCTATACTTAATAAAATACAATACTCGGCCATGTGCTATACGCCTCACCACTTAAAACAACGTAAGAATCCTGCCAAACTATAATTAACTACAATTAATTTCAAGCGATGTCCCCTGGTTTTGCATGCGCCTCGTAGTTCAAAAAACTTTGAATCATCAACATCAAAAATTCCATAATGATACAATACGTTAAAATGAAATCAGCCTTAAGACGTCTTGATTCAAGCGTCTCAAGTCCCGAGGTTTTCAAACATTCCTGGTAGTTAAGTGAGTGAAGCCTACCAATTGATTTTGTAAATCTACGTTGCACTCGCTCAATTGCTTCTATGTCCTTCAATAAAAAAGGCGACCACACTGGACTAGCGTATTCTAGAATTGCACAGACATACACCTTGTATGCCCATATGAGGGTTCTTGAATCTCCTGAAGTAAAACGTCTGATCATTGCTGAACGTTGATTTGCAGTTACGAGTCCTCCTCGGACTACGACATTTTCGACATCACCTAGCAGGGCAAGTAGTCCAAGTACACATCGACAACGCCACTTCCATTGCATACCTCCTGAAAGGAGGGGGAACACGCTCTCTATCCCTCCACCAGATTACGTCCAAGATTTTTCAACTCTGCATACAGCTCCAGTTCTGCCTTCTTCCGCTCCACATCCCCGGCAACCTGAATGTTATTGCCGACTCCCTCTCCAGGCACAAGCCGCTGACCAGCGAATGGATCCTGCACTCCTCAATCTGCAGCGATCTCTTCCACCTTTGGGGGTCGCCCCATGCTAGACCTATTCCCCGCGAGGCTCAATGCCAGACTTCCCCATTTTATCAGTCCGCTGCCAGATCCCCGAGCCTGGTCTGTAGACGCCCTCACCATGAACTGGGATCGCTTCTTTGCTTACGCCTTTCCGCCTCCTCGACTCTTAATACCACTGGTCCTTTGCAAGATTGCTTCATCCCCAGGACGCTTCCTGCTCATAGCCCCAAACTGGCCGGTTGCAGCCCGGTTTCCAACTCTTCTCAGCCTCCTTATCGACACACCACGCCACCTCCCAATCCACCCAGACCAACTCACCCAGTGAAGGGGATCGATCCTAACCTCAATCCGCGAGCACTACGTCTTCACGGGTGGCTGTTATCCAACTCCTCCGAGCAACAGGAGGTTTTGAGGATGAAGCCCGTCGCATCGCCTCCTGAGCTGTCCTCACATCCACCAATAGGATATACGATAGCCATTGGCAGCGATGGTTTCGTTGGTGTATCACGAAACAAATTGATCCTGTCAATCCCCTATCCCCGAACTCCTCCGCTTCTTAACATCCTTATTTGATAGCGGTTTATGTGGTTCCACAACCCTTGTTTACCGATCCGCCTTGAATGCCGTTTTCAAAGCTGCAGGACACCAAGACCACCTCGACGTATTTACTCCTTGATCCATTCATTTTAAAATGACAGACCTCGCAAACTGAAGCAGTTTCCGGATTGGGACCTCTCGATTGTGCTCTCCGCTCTTCGCCTTACGAGCCCGTTATCACTTACGTTGATCATGATCATCGCGTTCGGTGTGGAAGTAGGACAGTTGGTGCGTGTGCGTCTCATTGCCCAAGCCTGAGGAAGAATGCCAGTATAAGCATTCGAAAATTTGCTAGTTTGGAGTAACTGGAACACTTTTGGTACTGCGTTAAAAAGAAGTAAGTTATAATGAACGAAAACCGAAGTAAATCATCCGTTCCATCGGTATTTGAATTACGGGCCCGTGACCTCGTGCTCACTCGGTCACCTCACATGAAAGACAGTCTTTCTCGTCGCCCTAGCTGCCTGCCTAAGATGCAGCGAATTTACAGGTCTTCTCTGCCACAGCCTCAGACTGCTTTTTCATAGATAACTATTCTGGGTGTAACTTTGACTCCTAGAGCAACGTTCCAAGCTAAAACTCGGAGACCTAAGGATTGAACAAGACCCTTCATCATTCCTTCACTTTCTAAAATTCTTGGAGATGACCAAGAATGGGCCCTTTGCCCCGTCCGAGCTCTTTGTTTTACCTCAAAGCATCTAAACCCATAAGACGTGGACGATCCCAGTTGTTCCTTTCATTCTCTAATAAAGCTGAAGCTACTTCACCCCGGATGATTGCCATTGCTCAAAACAGTCATTGTGCAAGCATACGATGTCCTCAACATCAACTGTACAGAAGGAAGGTATTCGTGTCACAGCTCATGAACTGCGCGCCATTTTCACATCCAGGGTGCATTACAGCAACATTCCCGTCTCCGAAATCATGAAGGAAGCTTCCTGGCGTGAAAACAACGCTCGTCATATTACTGTGAAAGTTCGTCAAATTAGTCACAATTCCGAGAATTATGGAGAATATTACCGCTAAACTTCACAAAGAAGACACTTTCAATGTCTTGCGAATTTTCAATGGCAAACTGCCATCTTCTTCAGGCACATTTGACAAAGTATCGGCCTCTTTACTCCCACATCGTCTGCTATGAATTTCTAACCGCCAACATCGTCTGCTACGAATTCGTAACTTCTCCTCGCAGCCTCTCGTATTTCGTGGGCAGCGCGTTCACTAGCTCGTCAAGCTTTCACTGTCAGCTAAGCTGTTGTTTCAGGTCCCTTCCAGTGATGTTTTCAACCCGGGGGAATGCAGGCCCTTGAATGTTCATCAATGACACACCTCCAATTTCATGCAATCGTATGGCTATTGATTCTAAGTATCTTAGATGCCTGTCATTCTTAGAATTTGAAGTCACCAGCGTCTCAGCTTTCTCCCATCCAATACTATGCGTAGACTCCATGCAGTGAGCTGCGATGTCGTTGTCTTCCTTCCCGTTTCTTACATTGGCCATGTGTTGCCCATTCTCGTCCTGACTCCTTTCCTTGTCTCTCCTATATATACGGCATCGCAGTCTCCGCATGGTATCTTGTAGACGCCTTCACAAACATTCTTCACTCCTCCCATCACTTCTTCATCCGTCAGTTTTTGTGTCTTCTTCAGGATTCTTCCTTCATTTTCCCTCATCCTTCCTTTGTCAAAAGTGCCTGAAGAAGATGGCAGTTTGCCATTGAAAATTCGCAAGACATTGAAAGTGTCTTCGTTCTGAAGTTAGCGGTAATATTCTCGGAATTGTGACTCTAACTTCCTGGCGTAGTCCTTCAGTCTTCACTTCACATTACCTTCGGGATATGTCCCGGCAGGCGGACGGATTGCATCGAATCAGGCCTTTCGTTGCTGCCCGACAAGTACTTTGATCCCTCGCACACCTGGATTATTCTGTGTCAGGAACCGCTCGCTACCCTGAGGGGGGCTTTGTCAGATCGTGCCCGCCGCCTTGACAAAGTCTGTGGACTGCTTTAAAATAGGTAGTGTATATTTTCACGACAACTAGAAACTCCAAAATACCAGTATTGCCTATTGAAAATATACATTACCTTTGTTCCACCCTCCTCCCATCTTGTCGCCGTCTAGGCACTATAGAGGCTCGAAAAGATGAGCATAGCCACTCTGATCGAGTATATATACAACGGAGGCTGCGCAGTAGGATGCGCAGAGAGTAGCGACGCAGTCTTAGAATTATTCTCTAGTTCAAACAGCATTGTGAAAAGGAGAATGCTTTAAAATATGTAATGTATATTTTCAGTAGGCAATAGAAACCAAAATCAACCAGGTAATCTGGTATTGTCGAGTTGTTTAAATAAAAATTTGTTATTATTTAAAAATCGGGTGTTGGCACCACAGCACTATAATACCAGATACTGCCTCTTTCATAAGTACCGGCACCGGCTGAACATTTTCAGATGCCGTCCATCCCCACGTGTTACTGTCTGTTTCACAAGACTCGGTGTAGTAATACAAGGCCAATTAAAATAATAGCTGGGTTAGTCTCATTGAGAATCATAGCTAGTATCTTAGTTGGCCTTGCACCTAGTAGACGAAACAGCATGGAACGCAAAAATTGTCGTCACAAGCCAGAAAGATTTTCGTATTTTAACATCTAACTTATAATTTTTTAGGTTAGTATCTTTTAATTTTTCTTCTGATTTATTGGCATAAATAATTGTAATTTTTACCTCTTTTGATCTCTTGGTAATTATTAGCAAACGATTAAAAATTAGTACACACGCACAGATGAAACGTCGTGGGTATTGCAAGGTAAATATTAGCAGGATGCGATTAAATTACTTCCCAATATTCAACAAAGTCTCCTAGACGCCACATTTTAAAACGAATTTTTAGCAAGGAATTGACTAACAGTAAGTAAATAGACCTTTGGGGGGGCTGTGCTTGATGTGGTGGATTGAGAAAAATGGCATTGTAGGAATGTATCTTTAATAGTGGCAATGTTTCAGACATTAATAGTTAGGCACCAAATTCCGAAAATGAAGCGTTTGTCCTTGTTAAAGTTTGCCAAGATTAAATACATTGAAGTATCTGTATTGGTGAAGAAAGTATCGTATCAGAATCGGATTGGTTTGGTGATAGTTGGTATCGGCCGAGCCTTAGTTAATCTGTTGATGTAATCAAATTTTTTTTTGTTATACAGTTTTGAAGAGACAGGTATGGACAGTTACCCTGCTACCCCTCAGGCATTCCAGCCGCAGTCACCAGATGCTGGTTACATTCGAGATACGCCGTCAGTGAACAGCAACTCATCTGACCCCATGACACAGTAAGTGTCTTCTCCTCTGTTTGCTGGGTTTATGTGTATAGCATTTACACACTGTGCAGATAGGCATTACTGAGGCTAAGTGCTTGCAAAAATGCAAGCACTTCCCTTAATGCGTGAAATTGAACTGATTGTAAGGAGACAAGTCATTCTGGCATTTATGAACCCATTTATCCAGTCAGGTGTTGTGCCGTTACATTTGCCGAAATGGTTTGAGGCAAAAGCTTCCATCATTAGTTAATTCCTTTTTGTCACCCATTTACAGTGCTATTTTGTGTTGTGTTGAGATGGCGTAGGTTGTGACAACTTCTGAAACCATCACCTATACGCGAGTTTCAGGTGTATATACTTATAACGTGGACCTCTTGGCGGTTCTGAAATTTGTCTCTTTGATCTATTGTTGTCAAAAAGATCTTTTAATCGTTGTGAAAAGCTGATATGTCAGTTTTAATTGGAAGTGGTAGCTGTCAAGTGTGAACGCGTTTGTCATTTGTAGGTCCGCTTGGTAGACTTGAAACATTTGAAGAACAAAAAAAATGCTGATAAGCATTATAGGGAACGGTAGTTGAAACATTAGAAATCAATGGTGAGAGCTTGCCCAGCCCCTTAAGATTGTTCTTTATCCAACTGTGATTCAGACTAGAGGTAGGATGTTGACTTTGTCGGACAATGGAGCCGTCTTGAAATGTGTGTACGCCGTCCAAATGTGTAAACATGGCACCCCAGAGTTGCTGGTGCCGTTGAGGCTTTCCTAATAATTTTATGGAAATAGTTTTAATGATCCCAAGTGTTTGTCCGTCATCGTCCACCTCGGTGTTGCACCTTGGGAGACTTTGTTTTGTGGCAATAACTAATAGTAATAAGGCTGTAACAAACCGGTCAAGTCGAACCAATTTTACGTTGATCGGTTTGGATTGATGTTCAGCCAGTTTTGTTCAGAATCAAACGGATGATTATTTGTGTTTCCGTCAACAGATTTTACCGTTTCGATAATCCATTTTGAAAGTTTTTCCCCACAGTTTTTGGTCTAAATCCTTAGTAAGTTGAAAATTTTTTTTCAAAAATTATCGAAACTAAGACATTTCCTTTAAGGTAAGACAGCCACCCTATGCTTTCCTTCGGGCACAATTTAGCATATTCGTGTTCTTTTTGTCCTGAGCGACTGTAACACCTACAGCTTGAAATTTTTGTGTGATGTAAGCATACATCATCCTGAAGATGTTGAACTAAAATTATACAATTTTGGTGGTTAGTTAAGAAAAAGTATCGTCAATACGGATCCGAAACCGATGCTTACCATAAGAACAATAAACGATAGAAACAATGCAAATTGCAAATGCAAAAGTACAATTAATATTTCTGAGTTTGCAAACAAGCAGTAATTGTTTACATTGTGGCACAAATAAAAAAAAAATGAAAGAAACCCAGCTGCGAATGAAAGGCAAAGATATTGACTAAGGTGAATAACGAAATTGTACAGTGTATTACACAACCTCAAAAAAAAGTGTATGCTTATATCAGTTGCAAGCATTAGAGGAAAATGGATCTTGTTGATCTGATACCGTAACTATGGTATCGGCAGCGATACAATACTAGTATCTGTTTTGGAACGGCCCTAAGTAAGACACGCTTGAACAATTAATAAAAAAATAAAAATTTTGCATTCTTTCTCTACCGGTCTTAAAGAATTCCTTAAAATCGTGAATCGTGTTCTCTATTTGCGTCGGAGATTTTCTAAGAAATCTTACCTTAATACTTATTAATGATATTTAAAAAATCCTATTTCTGGATTTGTTGTTTTACTCTGTATTGGATCGTTCGGTATTGGCTTATGTAACATTTGATCCGTTTGGTACAGTCTTATACTGGTGAATGTTGATGTAGTAGTTTTCTTCTGCTGATGATAGTTTTAGCCTGTGACCTACATGTAAATATTTTTTTCTCTTGGTGTTGCTGTGTAGATCTGCATGTGTGTGTGTGTGATACGAGATATTTTGTGTCTACGATTAAAATTTTAACTAAGATTGTGAAAAATTTATTTCTGTATATTTAAACATATTTTCAAGCTAGCTCCCATTAAGGCCATACAACTGAAATAAATGTTTCTCAGGCACCGCCGTATCCTTTCCTTTGGATTAAAGGATGTAATCCAGGATTCCCTTACTCTTTTACTAGACTTAAAGAAGTAAAATCATTAGTAACCTAGTAACCCACATTATGAAATGGGTTAATGGCAGTTTAACCCTAGAATGCATAGGTTTGTTACAGAGACCAATTGCCCATTTGTTTTGTTACTACGTCTCCATCTTAAAACTTACGAAACCATCCTCCCTTGACTTTTAAACTGCAAGTGCCATCAACAAATGAGTGAAGTTAAAAATTCTACTTCTAGTGTTTGACCCAAAGAATGGGAAAATTGTGTATGATGGCGTTGATTTTTACACGAACTTGTTTGTTGGGACACAGGGCATACCTTCAAAACAAGCTCACACATCTGACAGTCAAGGTGGTTTAGAAATAACGTTGAAGTAAGGTAGAATAACAGTTTGAAGTGGCTGCAACAAACCCTCACTTTATTGTTTACAACAGTACTTAGTGTAGCCAGATAACCCCCAACAATTCTTGTTTTAGTCAGAACGCTTTATTTCAAACTTTTTTTTTATTCAGTGCAGTTCACCGTAACTAGATTTCGTAACATTTTCCTGTAAACATGGCATACTCGTGTGAATTTCAATGTAAAAAAAAAAATGATTAATTTAATTTTTTTCTTGACTAAGTTAATATAGAATTACATTAAATGATGCTAAGTACGTATTTAGCAATGAAAATAGCGCCTGGTCACAAAGACCAATATAACGCATTTTAAATTAAAAAAAAAATAAGTCTGTGCATTCTCTGGTTAGTAGATTACGATGACCTTGTATTGACTTTAATGGACCCGGTGGGTGCTTTTGTAATTGTAAAAAGAAGTACCCTCATTCTTCGTCACCATTTTCATTGGGCTAAAATAAAAATAAATTTGGTGTGCCTTATCTTTATTGAAATCATTTGCCTAAGAAACATTTTATATATTTTGCTTGGCCTACGCAAGTTTTTTATAACTAAACAAAGTTTCCACATTCAGGGATAAGATTCTTCCTCCCTTTATGATCTAGCGAACCACCTAAAAACTTATGTAGGCCTATAAGTTAATCTTTTATTTCTCCCATTAATCCTTTCATCTTTTTTTTTTTACTCCTGAGTGACTCGTATTAAAATAATTTTAATTATTATTTGCATTGTGTTGACGTTAACATTAGCAATACAAGTTTGCTTCTGTTGTTTTATAAAATAAGATTTGTTAACGTCTTGCAATCTACTATTTAGAATAATAACTTGAGTGACGGTAAGACTTAAAAGCGTGTAAACTTAAAATTCCAATGTAACTGATTTTAAATCGTTCACCGTTAAAATGGTTATTGAAACTGAGTAAGGTAGTTCTAATAGAAGAAAGCTTTCATAAATGTTGATACAGTGTAGCTCGATAGCACTCTCAATGCTGCAAGCCATGAACCCATAGTGATGAAGTATCTGTATCAAAGTATCGCACATACGGCAGATGTTTCTAGAAGGAAGTCTGAATTAGGTCATGAAAAAAAAATTTGCTACTCTGTAAATGCCACCCGCTTACCTACTTCTTAATTGTTATTTAGGTAATGACGTACAGCAGACTCTCGATATAACGACCGACCCCCCCCCACCCCCCCCAAAAAAAAGGAACTCTACCCTACATAAAATACTATTAACTAGAGGTGACCTCTTTCTGGGCACCTCTTTATAAAGAACAGCCCTATACAAAGAATACTTTTCATCATTGTGAAGGTCGAGCCACGTACTAACCCCCCCCCCTCCCAGCATCAGCTTAACAATGCACTACGAAAAAGTAACGGTATTCATCACACGATGAACAAAGCAAACCGAATATGCAAAAAAGAATGAATGTATAAAACCATATAAAATTGTAGTTAATTACATCTTGTGGCCTTTATACACTCATACTCTTGCAATACAATTGAAGTGTTAGTATAGTTTTATATTACTTCACTTGCAGTTTGCTATGAATGAGTCCGTTATATTAACAACTTTGTGTATAAAACCACTTTTTGGTGTACTAGGCTGGTCGTTGTAAAGAGAGTTTACTGTAGCTAGTAACCACAAATGTGTGCGATTTTACACACCTTTGCCATACCTCTTTAGTTTACAAAGAATTTTACAGTATACTAACTTAAATCTAACAAGTCTCAATTTGTAATAGAAATTGCTGAAAATGAAATTTTCATGGGTCACTTGTTTATGATAAAAAAAAGAGCAGGCAAGAGAAGCAAAAAAAAAAATATCGATCATAAGAAATTACCATGGGATGTAAAAAGAAAGTCTTCAAACAGACTTTTCTTTACTGCGCATCAATTTTAATCAATTTTACATGCTTCACAAGCTATCGTTACGACTCGGTCGCAGCAGAACTTCATGTAGTTTTAGACATTTAGAAAATAGCAAGCCTACTACAAGTAGTGTAAGGTCGAAGCTGTGGGTGTATTGTGCTTTGAAGACTAGTTGTTCAGTTTATTTCAGATTTTATTTTTTGTGTAGCTTTTTCAAAAAAAGTACAACATACTCAAAAACACTAAAGTGTTGTACTGGAAAAGTTTTTCGACTTTTTATCAGCTTTAAGTCATTTGCATTTTGGGGTGGTCATGACAGTATAGTTTTATAATTATGATGTACTGTATTACAAATATCTAGGCTATAATAGTGAACGTTTGTGCATGTTTACTTTAAATTTCATCGTTAGGATGTTGAAAACAATTTTGTTTTCAATCATCGTTCTGTCTCTGCACAGTAATTTTTGTATTTTACAGCACATGCTTTGTAATCAAGCTTTTTTTTTTACATTTTCATATTGTAGATGTTAGCCAAACTTTTTTAATGTTTGTTTTTTGAGAGTTATTGAAGAATTTATCCAAAGTTAGTTTTAACATTGCACAAGTTTCACCAGTAAATGCATATAACTTAAGATTACTTTAAAAATAAATATCGTACCAATTACATTGGTTACCAGCATTTACTGGCAAGAAATTTGATTGTTAATAAAGATTAAGCTGGTCGCGGTAAATATTTTGTACGTCTGTATAAGTTTTGTATTCGTATTGCCCTGTTGATTCTAAGCAAGATATCGCTATCACTATTTTGCAATATTGCACATCGTCATTTGTCAATTGATAGCACACTGGTATACGGTAGTTATTCAATAGTTAAATAGAAAAGTATTACGTTGTTACCTAATTATAAATAGTATTTGTATTGTGAAGATAGTGTTTGACAATGATGTACACTGCAATGTCAGAATAAATAAAAAATAAAAAATTTAAAAGTAAATAGTTTACCTCTGGCACTATTTCAGCAAGTTTGGTATTGTGGTTAGTTACTCCTTTTCAACATTCGTTCATCAAAGAAGTACATGGTTTCGGTTGTAGTTGACAGTTTTTGCATCCAATGATTTTATGGTTCAGTATTGGACCCTCTTTACTATTGGCATAGGTAATGTTCACAGTGAATTGCACTAGTTGATATTATCCAGGGATTGCTTGAAGTCGCTTAGCTAGTTTTTCATTGGTGTTGAAGCATGAACTGCTGTAGTCCCTCAAAAATGAGCGCAGGTACTTACTACTTTCATGTTCTGCAAAAACAGGGCTTATTTTGAAAACGGGGTCTCATTTAAGAAAAAGTAAGCCTTTTATACCACCAGTTAATTTCAAATATTCCACTAGAATTCGGTGACCTATTTTTGGATTTAACCCTTATTGTCTCCACATTAACTTCCAGATATTTTTTACAAGTCCTGTACGAACTGATGCTCACTTGGTTTGCAGGCAAAGACGCTGACCACTGGTCTGTGCTTGCCTGCTGTGCTCAGGCTCCTTGGTGATCCTTCTCAAAACGCGCAGAATGTCAAGACTGACTCTGGTATCCATTTTTTGGGATACCTGGACTGAATAGGTTAAGTTTGTAAATCAATAAAATTGGGTTTTTGGAGAGTTTGATTCAAGTTTAATAATTAATTATTATTATTAGGGGAAATTAAACAGAAATTAGTGTACATCTGGATGAATTGACACGTAAAAAGACACCTAAAATTACGTGTGTCACTTATTTTATTTGGATAATTAATCACAACACCAACTGTACACGTCTTCATAGCTTTGTAAATAAATACTGAGCACATTTTCAATTAAACCTGTGTTGACAGAATCTATTTAGCATCTTAATACCATAGTTTTTCATTTCCAACCAAAAATACTTCCCCTTTAGTTATTGGCTAAATATAGTTTATTTATGCTCTATGCTTAAAACCTTAAGTTTACTTTTAAGCAGTGTCATTAGCTCACCTCCAGGGTGCGTCCCTGTTTACTACCAGTAGGCACTGCCACCTGCCTTATGAAATGTTTTGAGCACCGACCTAGTTGGTTAGGTGATTTTGCTTTCGCTGATAAAAATCGAAAATTCCTCAACTCTTCGTAATGCTCTCAACTTGATTTAGTTCAGGAGTGTGCTCTGCCCGAAAAGCCCTAGGAGACAAGCATACTGAGTGTCGTACATGTAATTTTATATAAACGTCTTTTTTTTTTTTTCACTTTTGTTCCCAGTCAAATTGTGTAAAACTGATCAGAATAAGGTTTCCCTGTCCAAACGAAACGCAAGACTTGTCCCCTGTGCCTCCGCTTCTGCAGTCTTATTGAACATGGACCCATATTTTAATTTATACTGCTCAAATTATGCCTCTGGCATTGACCGCTCCTGTTACGTTGTTGCTTTCGGGGCCCATAAATATTGCCCCCTGCACTCCTAGCATTCCTGTAGACTTGGGAAATTTTCATTAGCGTTGCTATGGGAACTTTATTGTGCGAAATTCGTCACATAACTCAATCAAACGTAGGGGTGGATGTCAAAATGGGATCTACGCTTGACGAACGCAAATCAGCTAAATCCTACATGGCGGCCGTGTCGCTCACGGATCAGCAACCTCGTGCATCAACACTATCCTTTCATTCCCCCGCCTGGACACACTTGGCAAACTTTGCCTCTTTCGGGAGCCCCACTTCCCTCGTCTGGGGTGCCCTTGAAAGAGTCTTCGTCCGTGTGCCGGACATCCCCAGGCATCTTGTAGTAGGAGGAATGGGACGCTCACCTAGTCGTCAAGCTACGCGCTCTCAATGCATTCCTTCGGTGGCCCCGTTTTCCAATGAAAACACGAGCGTCAGTTAAAGAGTCCCTCGATGGAGCGAGTTTGGCTACTCGCGTAACTAACGCTCCACCTTGCAGAAACCTCCATACTACTCTTGAAACTGCCGTCCGTCTGACAGAGGGAGTAATTAGGCATACAACATCAGGTAGTCTTGCCTCTGTGATCGGTCTTACTGATTCAGTGTTTCCGAAATCCCTTAATTCTACTTTCATTACAACTGCCAACCTTTCCAGAGGGACGTTTTCGGAAGGCAGGTCGAAAAATGTATAGTTGTTGAATTTTCGCGAAGTCTCATCAAATTTCTATCTTCAGGTGAGAACTTGGTACAAAACTGGAGAAGGATCAGAAAACGCAACACGGTTTTCTTCAGCAGTTCTTTTCCAGTGAGCCTGGAGACCATTCTCGTCTTTAATTATGCACGAAGAATCAAAATGGCAACCGACCGTTTTTCATCATCTCTGTCTTGTATGGTTAATGCTTCCCCGTCTAACGATGGGAAATTTGCTTTTAACAGTTTTGCATCGACAAACATACTTCGATAGGAAACCGTCTTCTTCAACGCCGTGTCATTGGCACACGGTGTCTTTGTTACAGAAACACAAACGAAGCCGAGAAACTGGGAATGCTTTCGCTACCTGTACGAACGGGATAGGGTGTTACTTTTCCCACATTTTGACCTCCTTTGCTGGCTCGTTACCGTCGTCCTGAGCTCACGGTTGCTTGGCCGCACTGCTGTCACTTTAGGTCAGCCTGAAGAATGTAGAATCGATTAACCGCCCAATCCCCATTGGTCCCAACATGGTTTTCGGATCAAGAGTAAAAGGACAGGTCAGGGTGTGACACATTTGTCAATATGTCAGGACCTGAACTGAGAACACATGAGGCGAGTTTTCATTTGTTGGCCGTAGGAAGGACCAGATGTTTGGACCATAAAGGCTTGGTAATTGTATTCAGAGCACACATACAATGTGGGAAAGTGTTCAGTGTGATGTTCTTTCTTAGACATGTCGGGTTGGTCAGAGTTGTGTCACCTGATTTCAACGCTCGGCCTACGAACACCTTTGTCTTCCGGCGACAGGGAAGGATTCACAAGTGAAACACAGTGAAAACATAGCTATCACATTGGCAGCCAGGATAACAAAAAACTGGCCCAGTCGTTATGGGTACCTACCAAGCGTGGATGTTACGTACGAGGGTCAAATTAGTGTTGGGGGCGGTATACCGGTTCTCACGATGTACCGAGGTACCAAATATGCAACGGTACCAAATACCGTGCATTGTTAAAATACCGGTATTGTTTTAATATGAAAAAAGGCGCTAAACTTATAACAATAGTTCAGTCAGTCCTTGTGTTGTAGGGCTCAAAGCAGTGTAATAATCAGTTAAAGATGAACAATGATAAAATTGGAATTCTAAACAATGCACAAAAGTGTAGCCAAATTTGTGTAACTTTCATGCTACAACAGGCGTTAAGAACTAACAGAAAAATAAAATTGAGTTCAGTGTTCAGTAGCCTACTTACTTGGTAATTTTTTTATGTGTATTTTTGGAGGGAGGGGCTACGTAAATTAAATTGATAATTCAATTTCCAACCTTAATTAGTTTGATTAGGCTACTTAAAAAAAATACCGTTGGTACTGGAGGTACCGAAGGAAGTACCGCCAAATTTTAAGAACCGTTAAATACCGAGTACCGCGGTACCTAGGTTGGTACCGGCACCGTCACAAAAATGTCGAGTACCGCCCAACACTAGGTCAAATCCAGTCTCATTCCTACCAACATTTGTCGAATACGATATCAGAGTTCTAAACATCAAGTTCCAAGAAAGCGCAGTGGTCGGAATACCATTTCGTCTTGGGTGGAGCTTCCCACCAATTTTGAGTGGGCCTCCTGTTGCACCACGTGATCTCAAGGCAGTGCACCTTGTACTCTAGGCAGTGTACGCACGTACTTCTGAATGGTTTAAATTTAGTTTGTGCTGTGAATAAATAGGTAAGGAACTGCAGCAACTTAATGTTTATATTAAATGCTTTTGTGACGTTTTTTTCATCGGTGTTCATCGATGTAGTATCATCCTTGTAAGTAGGTAGAGACTGAGTTACTTGTTGACTTTCTTGCTTACACGAAGCAAGCAGTCTACATTAAAGACTGGCCTTGTGAGGATAGACAATAAACTAGTCTGAGAAAGAAAGAAAAGACAACTGCCCCGACTGGGACTCGAACGCAGGACTTCCCGTTTACTAGCCAGGCGCTCTAACCACTGCGCTACCGGGGCGGGTTCTGGCTGCAGACTCCAGCCGAGCTAAGTAGCTGTTCAATCTTTCTCAGTGGTGACCCGGTAGCGCAGTGGTTCGAGCGCCCGGCTAGTAAACGGGAAGTCGTGGATTCGAGTCCCAGTTGGGGCAGTTGTCTTTTCTTTTTTTCTCAGACTAGTGTATTGTCTATCCTCACAAGGCCAGTCTTTAATGCAGACTGCTTGCTTCGTTTACCCTTTACCTTGTGATTTCTTTCTTTATTTACTACTTGCATTATTTCTAGTGTGGAGGCCAAGAAGCAAAGATGCTTTTCCTCCTTGTGTGTTTGTGATCTCTAGGTCACCACTGAGAAAGATTGAATGGCTACTTAGCTCGGCTGAAGCCTGCAGCCAGAACCCGCCCCGGTAGCGCAGTTGTTAGAGCGCCCGGCTAGTAAACGGGATTCCTGGGTTTGAGTCCCAGTCGGGGTCAGTAGTCTTTTCTTTCTTTCTCAGACTAGTGTATTGTCTAGCTTCACAAGGCCAGTCTTTAATGCAGACTGCTCGCTTCATTTACCCTTTACCTTGTGATTTCTTTCTTTATTTAAAAAAATAATACATTGATGCAAAAATGCTTGCAACGACCAGTGACCCAACTAGCAAGCAGGTGACACATAAGGAAGATTGCATACACTCATCGGAAACCATTTAAATCCCACCATAATAAAGTGTAACGCACTTTACCAAATAAAGTTCTTGATATTTCTTCGCTCAAGAAGCAAATTTTCGGTGGATTTCATCTTTTTTCGGATCTTCCACCTTCCTCAGTTTATCCGAGTCGAACACGCTTCAGCTTGGAGAACTGGTTTGTTAATGTGCATTTGAATTTGCCGCTTCCATTTCGGGTTGATGTCTTTGGCGCTCGTGACTGTGGCTCCATCTGGGCGATGTGAGTGGGAGAGGAGCGTTTTCCATTGAGAGTTAGTCGTGGATCAACTGTGACATAACCATCGTGGTGACGCCATGAGGTGAGTCCTCTTGTTCGTAAGATGTATACCAGCACTATGGTAATGCTGAATAGAAATGCTTTCCAGTGCCCAAAGATAGGGCTCGGATTTGGTAAATGATTTAAGCTGCATCCTCGTACGGTCCCATGGAATCCTCTTGTTTCTTGAAGGAATGGTGAGCAGCAAGTCCACTTTTCATGATCTGTAACACGTGATGACTGTCAAGAAGCGAGTACACTTAAAATGTGGAGTTGCTGCCCACCACACTTTCAAGAAACAGGATCGCATGGGACTTCATGAGAATGCACTAAATCCTAAATCAATCTCCGGGCACTGGAAAGCATTTTATTCAGCATTTCCAGAGTGCTGGTATACCTCTTATGAACATTCAAGAGGCCTCGTATTACGATGTCAAAATCGTAATGTCGTAGTTTTTTGCCAAGACTTTAATCCTCAATGGAAAGCACTCCTCTCCACAGACCGTCACAAGCGCCACAGCCATCAATGCAAAACGTAATTGGAAGCTGGAACCACAATGTTTAATCCCGAAGCGTGTTCATCTCGGAAAGCCCGAGGAAGTGGAAGATCTGCAAGAAGATGAAATCCATTGAAAATCTGCTGTTTGATTAAAGGACATCAAGAAATATTATCAAAGTAAAAACGTTCAGCTGTCAGCCTAAGACACAAATCATGGTTTTCTATTTCCCATGACTTATTCTGGAGCTCAAGGTCTATTTCATACTCTAACCAGTTTTAAGTTGAGGCCAAATGGGACGTCACGTTTATCAAGTCTTGGCCTGCTTTTCCAACCACCAAACATTATGAAGCCTACTCCTTCCTTACTTAATGTTTTCGTGCTGTTGGAGTCTTATGTCTTATAAACGGGGGAAGATAAAGGAGTTAAAAAATTTCTTTTGTTCTTATTACTCATGTGCTGCAAAGATGGCTGTTATAGCATTTGAAAGGGGTTAGTCGTTAGAGGCGACAGGATTGCTTTTACATTGCTGGGATTGTTCGTGGTACTGATTGTGTGATCCTGTAAATGGTTTTTTTTTAGCTTGTGTTTTATTTGTAGGTAAATGGTGTAGTAATGGTGTGTACCTTTTAAATGCCGTAGTAAAATTTAGTGGTATTATGCTAATATTTTAGGCAAATAGGAACTTTCTTAAACATAGGAACTAGAAAGGCTGATCTTAAATTATTAAAATTTTTGTTTTGTTTGGGAGTATTGTATAAAAGCATGTACGTCCATAGGAGTATCCATGTTGCAACTCTCACTTCATATTCCATCCCGTCTCACAAGCCCATCTGGGAGAGAAACTTCAAGTTTGGCTTTTCGGCGTCAGAGCAACCGTGCAACATAGCTTGACAAAGTAACACCTAGAGGCATTCACTTTCGGCAAGCACATGAACTGTAGTTAAGCTGGAAGGCAAAACGCACGATATCTATGCCCTTTGCTATGTTGGCAGAATGGGTTTCCTTCGTTCAACCAAAGTGTACGTGACATTTTTCATTAGATAAAAATCTACACAGCTTAATTTTAACATAGGTTATCCATCACAAAGTATTTACGATCACTCGTTCTGCAACTAGCCGCATGGGGTCTCAACCCAAAATGAAAGGTGGTCCTCTTATGCTACTCTAAAAAAGCAGGCCAATTAAACAGTTGGGTTGCTTTTAAATATATTTTCGGGTAAACTGTGTGTTTCCATGCAAGAACGACCTTCTGATAGTTTTCATTTTGTACCGATCACAGCGGTTTAGCGTAGGACCCTTTACTGTATGCACAACCCATGTCAACAGCCAACCAGTGGGTAACTCCAAAAATTCTAATCGCTGTTTTGAGAGGCAGAGCACCAAAGTCAAACTCTTAGCTGAACTTCTCCAGTTTAAATTTGTAGAAACGCACGTGCAAATTTGTTGGACTATGTTACAGTGTGTTAAGTCGTAACTTAAAGTAAAGCTAAACCCTCCCATCTTAAATTTCAGTACCGTTAAATAAGCCACTTAAAAAACATGAGAGAGGTACGAAAACCACTTAGGCTTTATAGTTATTACGTAGTAATGTGTCTAAATCTTAATTCTAGCAGACGAATTCTTCGTGCGTGTAGTCAACACAACCAAGTCTCGTTCGTGTGACGTCACACTTCATCACCTGTTGGCGCATGCGCCCAACAAGCTCAGGCAAGATCGCGCTCGGCTCTCACATTCCTTACTGCTAGCGAAGAACAGATTCTTTTCAAATGAAGCGCGCGCCCCCTAATCTACTTCTCCCTCCCCATGAGCACGAAGTGGACACTGTCCGATCGCTTATCTGCCCAGCATTTCGAGTTGAGTGCATTACCGCTTAGCTGAACGAACTTTCGCAAGCTCTCTAGCGGTAACAGTCACGGTAGCTACTTTCTTGAATACTTTAATTTAATAAATCACGCAGAGATTGAATTTTGGTTGGCGCTGCTATGGTCAGAGCTGTCCGGTCTGGCAGCCGCCATGTTAGAAGCACAAGCCGGCGCGCACTCGCTAGTATGCTACGATGACGTCATCCTCCAAGGTCCAAGGTGATGAAGTGTGACGTCAGTACCATGCGAGGAAATCGCGTTTGCCTGTCTCGCGCCATGGAAACATCAAACTTAGATTCTAAAATAACTATTGCTTAATTAATATGAATGTTGGAAACTTCGCGTAACTTGCATCTTGTTTTTTTCGTACTTAACTATCAATAGTGAAATTTCAGATGGAAGGGTTTAGTTTTCCTTTAAAAATTTCAGGTTGGAAGTATAGCAACCGCAACTGCTGAAAACTGTATGATACCGTTCCATTAAGTACTGTCAAATTGTACTACCAGCTTAAAGGATTCTTTATGGTGAAAAAAAATTTGGTTGTGATATTGCATAATCTGGTCCACTTTGTAACAGTATTATTGTCATCAGCTTGTGGTTTTGAAGTTACATTAAAAGTTTAGTTTCGATGTTGCAAATGCAATATGATTGCATCAACATAAATTTATAAGAAAGTTTGTTTGTTGGGTTGTACTAAAGACACGGAACTACGGTTAAGTTAGATGTTTCATGCTTTTCCAAAAAAGTGTGATTCCCGTAGGGAATGAGTAAGAGTTGACCTTGTGGGGGGATCACCATAGGTTTCTTTTCTCTACATTATTGTACTGTATTCAATCCTCTCGTTGTCATTAGAAGAGTTGAATGTTGAAATTTTTTTTTTTTTTGTTTGCTTCATTCTCAAGTGTAAATTGTTTAATTTAGGCTTTAAGTTGTTTTGTGAATGTGTATTATGCAAAACGTTTGGTACATTTGGGCTATGAGGGTGAAAAAAGAGTTGATTGGTTAGGCTGTTCCCATGGATCTTACAAGGGCTGGGCAGAGCCACCGTGACACAGGGTGCATGCATTATTGTTGATATGTATTTATATATATTATATATACATTACAACTTGCAAAAGCATTTTGAAATCAATAATGAGAAATGAATATTTGCAGCTGTTTGTTGTCAAAAACAAAACTGCTTAATCATTTATAAAATCGTTGGTTTGAAAAATATCAAATGTAATTTCAAAATGGTAGTTTTTGTCGTTCGTCTCGCCCAATCCCAAACCTTTTGTAATACCGTAGTCTGTTCGTTGTCAATAGGTTAGTCAGTCCGTTATGTTAATTGTGGCATTATTTTCTTATTCATTATTTACATTTACGTTTTAACGTGTGGCATATGCATCCTGCCCTCCTTGTAAAACATGGGTCCATCCTAACTCTGCTCTTTTGTTCCCCTGCAGCCCTGGGGCAACGGGGGAGCTGGACTACTCTGAGCTCATAGACCTCGCTTCGGGGGAATTGTCGTCTGCTGATTTAGATATGCCCATGGATTTCTCCAGCATCAACATGAACGATCTCATCACTACGTATAATGTCAAACCTGCATAAAGCTCATGTGGTAAGGAAGATGGCTTTTTGCCTCACTGTATTTGGCTACTGCCGTTCTCTTGCAGGTAATAGACTCAAGTGTGTAATGTAGGTTAATTTTTGAACCTAAAGTAATTACCCAAAGGCAAAATACGTATCGTATTTATGAGTGAATGCTAAGATTTATACCAGAATGAATTGTGCTGCTTGTGTGCCACTGAATTGTAACGTTTCAACGTTTGTTCTGGGCTTTCAGTATGCGTGTGCTGTTGTACATCTTGTTCATAGGGACTTGGTCGATGACTTTGTTTCATACATCAAAAGTGTACAGTGTAACAGTGTTTTGAATTTAAATTTTATCGATTTGTACTGATTTGGTAAATTTAAGACCACTGCTATGGACAAGTTGCACTACATTCACAGATTAGTAGCTTTGGTAATTTGTGGCATTGAGCATATAAGTACAAATAGAATCCAAGGCCTGTATTGCTCCATGATGGCATCCTGCTCTGCTAAAGGTTTCTGCTTACCAGTTAGAAACCATGGCAAGTCCCCTTTGCTTGCCATTTTAAATTATATTTGAGAAGATCTGTTCTTGTTGGCAGATCATTTTCTCGCTTTTTGCTTTAATAAGGAAGTCGGCAGCGTAACTAACTGAATATTAGTGGTTAAAATAACTGTTGAAAGCACTATCCATGAGATTTAACATAGCAGACATCACTCAGTATCGTAATGAAGTTGTCACCTCATCTGCTTGGAAAAACTGAACTTGAGAACGCATTTCAGCTGGCCAAGTCTATGTAGACATATTTAGAGTTGACTCACACCTTGAGTTCAGTAAATGGAGTTTTGTTCAGCGCCCGTTTGCTGGACCAACATTTCTTGATCTCTGCTGAACATTTTGTGTCTAAGCTGTAAGATCGGTGGTACTTGCCATAGCTGTTGCTCACGATTTTGCCAGAGTAAAACTTTTTTTTTTTAAGTTTGCCTATTAGTTAGGGGTGTGCGAGCTCAAATTCAACTTGAGTCGAGTATCTGTCCCATTATTCGAGCCTCCTGTTAAGTTCGAGTTTTTTCAACATTTTAAAATTAAAACTAAAATTTTAACTTCGACACTACAAAATCCCCAATGATATACTGTACTTTAAAAAGCAGATCATCCAGGCTATGTTTGTGTCTGCGATCGCCACTAAAAACTAGTTAACTTGTAAGAATATGAGATAAGCAGTGCTTTCTTTTTTATCTCCAGTTTGAAATTCAGCACTTAATTATTTCTGTAACGCTACATATGAAAAATTTGAAATGCTTGAAATTAATGTGGTAGAGTCAACTTCAACTCAAGTCAGAAAGAACTCTATTTGACTTGGACTTTTACAGTTTCGCACACTACTATTGTTAGAGCAATGTGTGAGAATGAATTATTGAGCCTGGGAAAGTAAATTTTCCATTGTAAAATACAGCACTGGGACTTAACAATTTTACTTTAACAGTGCTGTTGCTTGTTCAGCATCACATCAATCTTGAGACTAAATCTGAAGACTAAACTATTTGAACAAGGCGTTGACTACAACTCTTGTACAATGTCGAGATTGCAAGTTTTTATCACTTGTTAGCTGTAATAAAGTTGAAACAGCAAGCTTAGTAGGCTAACAATAGCTAAACAAAGCGTTGTGCTTCTTTTTCTACAGACGGCATTAATTTTTTTTTCAAATATCAGTACAGCTTTTGAACTAGTAGTGTTTTGAAAATCGTAAGTTCGTATAGATTAAAAAATTATTTTCACAAGATTTTACCAAACTTTAAAGCAGTTTATGATGGCAACTTTTCTGACGTGGAAATGTGTAATTCCGAAAAAGCAACACTCAATGTTCTTGATATTTATGCCAATAGCCTACCGTAGATCAATCTACACAAAAGTCAGTTGGACAGCACTTGCTGTGTGGCCAGTAAACTTATAAATCAAAGAGTTTAAGATGTTAGTCCAACACAAACATTTTATGTAATTAAGTTTATGTAATTAACTGCACCAACATTGAAATAATGGTTATGTGTTGTACTGCTCAATGCAGCATCTTGGCATTCGTGTCTGTGTTTGTACGGTTGCTGTTTTGGCAAGAAGGACTTGCCAAATTTGTTTCCCCTCGCCATGTGGCATAGAGGCGACCAACATTCGTAAAATTCACAAGTGTGCTGTGACCAATGTTTGATTATTAATGCCACATTTTTAATGAGCGAAGCGATAACTGAAAGAGTAGTTAAAGATTGTGTTACGTTAAGTCTTAATGTAAACATCAACAAATCTGAAACATTGCCGAGTTGATTTGTGTTTTATGTAGCGTAAATCCTGCATTAAATGCCCATGGACTTACACAGTTAATTTGGCAAAAATTGGGTTGGGGATAAAAAAAAGTATCCTTAACATCTGTCCAGGGAGGGAGTTTTTTCCATCCTTAAAAATCTCTAATTTTGATATCATTTATACACGTGGTGTGGGTTCAATGTAGCCTTAACGCATTGTCTTGATTCACATTTATTCACAAATTTAGGTTATTTGATGGCCACTTCTCCAAAATTACTTTCTAACCACATGTCATATCTTCATACCATCAACACAAATTCACGAGCAGGAACTCCTATGCATTGGCATCATGCAGTCATTCACGTATGTGATCTCCATTCAATTTAGCGAAAACACAAAAGCCTTTCTCATTTATTCACATACTCAATCTAGCAAAATTGCTAAGCCTTTCTCATTTAGTCACAAATTTAGTTTGATATCACTCCTCCAAAATCTAACATAATTCAGTTAAAACTAATTTCTTACTGCACAAACTTTCATAACTTCGATGAGCTCGCACTATGCAGCAGCCATAAAGTTACTGGAAGGAAGTGACCGCTCGTCTTTTGTGCAGGAGTTAGTGGTTCACACGTCCTACCTGTCCAGAAAATAGTGGCAAAATACTACAGTTTGGGTTAGCTTCATGTAGACATTTAATACATGATTTACGGTAATCTGATTTGTTTGGGTGTGGTAATTGACATTGAAAATTCCATAACGGCTTCTACTCTGAAAGTTCGTCATTCTTGAAAAGTGATTGTTGAAAACAGATTACTGTTTTCAAGAATACTGGTACAGTATTTTTATTCTGAAATTGTGCGTAACAATCTGTTTTCAACAATCACTTTTCAAGAGTGGTAATTGACATTGCTGTGAGCCATTCTGCCTACCATGGTACAAAATTCAAAGTAGAAAAGGAACTTAATGTTTTGAGTGGTTGAAAAAAAAGTTGAAATTTTCTTAGCAAACCTAATGACTTAGGGCTTTGCCAGTAAACAAGTTATTTCAAACAGTGCTCGACTTCTTTTAATGACTACTCATTAAGATTGGGTTTCGAATAGTAGTCACACTAAAATCACAGCAAATAAAACATGGACTGTGTTTTCTGTTTACACACTTATTCAACATTAATGAAGAACTGTAGGAACTCTTATTAAAGTAAATTGTTTCGGTAAAACCTTGCATCGTCCCCCGGGCTCATGCTGATTTTGGCCGTGATCCGAGCATTATCAGATTTCTGAATGCTGAGCTGCATATTCAGAATTACTGTGTCATTAAGTGAAGCATGACACAGTACATTTTTACCAGTAAATTTTTAACCTCAAAATTCAGATTCAAATAGTGACCAAAGGGGTACCGCTCTGGTATTAATCTGGTTGATAACAATTTTATATGAACGGTTACGTAGATTTATTGTCCTTTGTTGTCTCATTTACGCAATGTTGCGGGATAAGAACACTAGCCCCAGTTCATACGCTGTCTGCACTTTTTGTTGGAAACCAGGATAGTTTTCAAAAGTAGACCGTACCTACGGAACTGATAGTGTTCATGCATTAGCCGTTCACAGACGTCCACAATGTACCAGCAACAGTATGTCTGGCAGAGGCATGAACATACATTCAGAAAAGTGTGTATGTCTTTTACTGTTTTATTTACGTTGTACAGTAAGCAGTTTTTTTTTCCATAAATGTTGCCCAATTTCAAGACTCCCTCCTTTCCTCTTTAGCTTTAAAAAATCTAACATGCCTAACACAATAGCAAAAGTCAGTTTTTTTTCACCATTTTCTTTCTTTTTACAATGGTAGGCAGACACTAATGGCTATAATTTTATCGAGTTCACATTTTAACTAAAAAAATTATTTACTTGGGCCGCACAAAAGTTTTATTTTGCTTCCCGGTCTCCTTGCTGGTAATTTTTTTCCGGGTCTAGTGAAAAAAAGACCTATAAAAAAATCTTATAAAACTGAAATGTCTTATGTAGTCCAAGGGGGTAAAACTTATATAAGCTATATGTTTGTTGTTACCAAAGTGATGGCATAGCGTAAATAAAAAGCCTGAATATTGCATTTTCTTTCGTGACTGTTGATTGTAAGATGAAGCAGCTGTGTTATTTGAACTGCTAACCTAGACTTGTTTTTGTCTTGCATTTATGAGCCCATTTAAAATGGTAACCTGTTTCTCATCATCCCCCCTGAAACAGAAATTTTTCCCTGTAGCCTACCCTTGTTTGTTGCCTTGTTGCAGCCCTTTGCATGAGTGATCGATTTCTTTTCAAACCTCTATAGAAAATTTACCAAACACTATATCGAAATTTTGAATGCCCCACAAACAAATTAATAAGACTCCAAATCAACAATGCATCTAACAAATAATGGCTAAAGGTGCATACCTAGTATGTGTGATAGGAAAAATTGTTGCTTTTGAGTATAATTTTAACAAGAAGTTGGGGGGGGGGGAGCTTATGCTTTTTGGTCTGAGAAACTACTTTTTTAAATGGCCTAAATCTGCAAAACCCCAATAGCGTAGGTAATGACAAAAAACTCCTACGAACATTTAGAAAATCGTCCAGTGATCCCCACCATCACCTTGAACTGGATGAATTTTTGGTCCATCTTGGATGGTTTTAGCACTTCGTACCGATTAGCTTGGAATATTTGTGGCCAAGTTCAGAATGACTCGTAGATCTTTCTTGCAGTAAATATGTGAATTAAGCAAGTGTTCACGTACATGTTTAGTTATGACTTTCAGTAGGCTATTAAATTGCAAATAAAACTAATTGCTTTGCAACGCCCACTTAGTCGTAGCCCTTTTTACGGCACAAAGATTTACATATGTGGACATAGTTTATGCTGCTGCTATGTTAGGTATTGCATAGACTAGTTGCTGAAGTGGCTGTTGTTTAGCTAGTTACATAAAAGAAGTGGTAACTGACATTCGTATTAAACTTATTGCTTGTAAGGAAAAAAAGGAAAAGCCAATTCTTTTGTATTTAGTTTTCAAGGGCCTGCCTTAGTTTGAATTGTAGTAATTAACCAAAGTTTATTATTACCGTATTATTGCATGTTACGTTGACTTGCACTGTGTATTATATTACATTTCAGTGCACAATTTCTCAATTTTATTTTTATTACTTGCCAAGTTGTTTCCTTGCTGTGATAGCATGTACAGTGATAAGATTTTGACTGCAGAAATGATTTGCAAACATTTTGTATATAGCACGTGTTATAGAGAACTACCGCAACTTTTAGAATTTAACGACAGAAGTTGGAAGAGCATTGCAGTCGGACCCACGACTAGCACACTGCATGCATCTGCAGTCTTTGTAGTTAGTGAACAATTGTGTTGTGTTGACAATGCCTTTCATCAGCTATAGGCAAGCAGAGCTGTTTAAAGAGCTTAGTATGAAGTCTATTATAATTTACAGGGGTTGAATTATTCGAATGCACAGGGACAAATTGCACTCCAAGAACTACACTAGGCACTACAGATGCATTCAACTCCTAGTGCACACCAGAGTTGAATTTTTAATAACTTTTAAAATTAACGAGACTAAAAGTCCCATATGTACCTTGTTCAGTTTCCAGATTCAATCAGTTTCCAATTTCAGTGGTAGTGAAAGGGCAACTAAGGTGATTTACACGTATTACAATAATAGGCCTTTTCTAACTTTTGTCAGAACAAAAAAAAACAATTAAAATACTTCAATATTTACCTATTTTAGTACCATTTCTTGCTGCTAGATGCCGTTGTTAGCAAAGTGTATTAATTTATTTAACTAATTGTATGTGTATATTTAAATTTTGTTCTCTAAAAAAGCAAAAATTTACATCGGAAAAATCACGTTATTTCAACTGCAGTAGGTTAGGCCTAACAAGTTTGCTAACAACGAACTACATCTAGTGTCAAAAAGTGGTACTTAAATGGGTAAATCTCAAGTTGGTGATGTTATTGTATGTAATGCTATTCACAACGGATTTTAGTTGTTCCTTTTTAACTTAAGGAAGGCCTACTATTGTGAGAAACAAGTTCCTTTAACTACTGTTAAGCTCAGTTGCCAGCCAGCTTGTGGTCCGGGTGTAAGCTCGTGTAACAAATTTGCCCATCTTGTGAGCCATTGCCATACCACATTAGAGATGTTCAAGTGTTCAAGCTAAGTGAACCAACAATATTCAGTGGTTTAAGCGCGATGTTAACATCGCTCACTTTAATTTTAGATTTGTATTCGAATTGATTTTGGAGTGCAAATTTTCCCCATCTCAGAATTTGTAGATTCTACCCCTGAATTTAAATTGACTTTTTTTTTGTAAGATGATTTATTGTTATAGTGACATAGAAATTTTAACATTTTACGATTTTATTTAGTTAATGTTGAATACCCTCATTAACACCATCCCTAAAAAGCCAATATT
The DNA here is from genome assembly GCA_023313725.1 of Lithobius niger. Lineage (NCBI taxonomy): Eukaryota > Metazoa > Arthropoda > Chilopoda > Lithobiomorpha > Lithobiidae > Lithobius > Lithobius niger. The sequence continues at coordinate 10,034 of JAHWFP010069769.1, read as the reverse complement.
TGTGTATTATTGAGTATATGTGTCCAAACCTCATTATCATCCAATATTTACTCTTTGTAGCTGTTACTTTTGTAGCCGTTAATGTTAACCCACCAACATTGGCAACACGAAAGAAGTTTTAGGTGTGGATTTTGGCTGTTTGGAAAGCATTTAATTGCTGATAGTGTCTGTATTTTAATAAGAATGCCCTTGAAAGTATTCATTAAAGCATTTTATTGAGGATTTCAGTTTCACTTTTATGATTACAACAGTCACACTTATTGATTGGTATACCTATAATCATGAATGAATAGATTGTTTGACGTGGGGCGTATACAATAAATATCACGCAACAGGGGTCGGGGAGGGGGAATCGTGGATTATGACAGTTTCGGACAAGGGGGGAGGTGGGGGTCAGCAAATTTGTTAAGTCATGCATATATTTGGAATAGGGCCTACCTATTAAAACGACGGGCTAAAGAGCAAAAAAACGTCGTCAGATTTTTGTACTAATTTCATGAAAAAATTGCAGAATTTCCTCTTCGTTGGTAACAAATTAAGGGGTAGGTGATTACGTTGACGTTTGTAATGTTATTTTAATTTTGGAGGTGAGGTTGCAAAGGAAGCGCAAATGTGATGGAAGGGAGGGGGATCAACAGATTGTAAATTGTACGTGATGTTATTGTGTATGGTCTGTTACTTCACATTACGAGAAACCATAACTTTTCCAAATCTCTCCACTTCTTTGCTATCACCTATGTACGGAAGGTTGCTCGTTGTTTTGAATCCTGCTGGAGACCTTAGTAGATTTGAAGGCTAACCTGAATTACAGTGGCGGTAAGTGTAGAAAGTCTTAGGTAGGCAGAATGTGAATTGATTTCCCTGAAACAACGATACTAAACACCAAATCCCGGTAGCGCAGTAGTTAGTGCACCCAGCTTGTAGTCAGCGGGAAATCCTTGGTTTGAATTCCGGTCGGGGCAATTTTTTTTTCTTTCTTTCTTATATTGGTGTAGCTTGTATTCTCACAAGGCTAGGCTGTTTACTTCATTTAACCTTTATGAAGCAAACAGCCTGCATCATTGTGTTTGCATTATTTCGTGTGTGGAGGCTAAGAAGCAACATTGCTTTCCCTCATTGTGACCACTGAGAATGGTTGAACAGCTATTAAGCTTGGCTGGAGCCTGTTGCCAGGGTCCACCCTGATAGTGCAGTGACTAGAGTACCTGGCTTAGTCAGTGGGAAATCGTGTGTTCAAGTCCCTGTGTGGGCAATTGTCTTTTCTTTCGTTCGTAGCTTAGTGTATTTTGTATGCTCACAAGGCCAGTCTTTAATGCAGACAGTTTACTTCATTTACCCTTTACCTTAAGATTTATTCTTTATTTATTGCATACATTATTAATCTTGTGTAGAGGCCAAGAAGCAATGTTGCTTTCCCTCCCCCTTTATGTTTTTGACCTTGTGTTACCATTGAGAATGACTGAAAAGCTACTAAGCTCTGCTGGAGCTTTGTCAAAATTTCTTATAATATTGTATATGGTTCTGAATGATTTCATATACCCTAAGATTCACACATGGAAGTGGTAAATTTCGTATGAGAAGTTTTTACCTTGTATAAGAACTTGAGTAATCTTATAAAAGTAATCTTATTTTATCATATACAGAAATCTTTATTAAAAATACTATTAAATAAAGTCACCCTGTGATGGAGATCGATGAAACCTGGATCACTGAGGTGAGACCCACGTATGCTACCCACTAGTCTAGAAGAGTTGATGGCAAACAGTGATATCTAACTGTCTGCTGTTATGGATGTCTCGCACCAAAATCATTGTGGGCAGAGTACACGGATGTAATTTTTTCATGTCTAGTGCCAATTCAACGATTAAAATTGATTGGAGAATTGAACAACAAAAATAATTACTTGCACGTTTTGTAGCATGCTGTGACATATTTGAATTACCTTGGTTTACACCCGAATTCTCGAGCATTGCAATTTCCCAATTTACAAGAATATGTTAAGGTAGAATTTTATATGTACTCAAGACACTGCATGCTAAATTAACCATAGTACTGTTTTTGAAATTGCGATACACTTACGAATAAATTTAATCTATATTATCTGCCTTAGGCAATTAAATTATTTCTTTTTGAGAATCCCTCAACGTAACAAATGCAATGAAATGTCGAGTAGCATTGTATCAGTTGGAAACGCATGCCGTACTATTGGTGCAGTTAAATGAATCTAAAACAAAACCCACAAGGGTGAAAGAACCCGCCAAGTTACAGCCAATCAAAGTAGTGATACCAGAGCCAAAAAGGCTGCCACCAAGTTAAATACATTAGTTGCCAAGCTAATCCCACCGAGTATTACATCGATGGTTAAATCAAAAACCTGACCATTGCTACTATCGGTAGCAATGGTCAAGTTTTTGATTTAACGTGTGAGGTAATAGTCAGTGGGATTAGCTTGGCAACTAATGTAACTTGGTCGCAGCCTTTTTGGCTCTGATATCACTTCTTTGATTGGCTGAAACTTAGCGGGTTCTTTCACCCTTGTGGGTTTTTTTTGTGTGTGGCGTCTTATTTTTGCCACTGCCCATTTATCTACTATCTGGCCTAGTTTGGTTGAAAAATATTGAATACGAACGGAGATATTAATTTTTTTTTTAGTTTCGCTGAAATGACGACTTCAATCATATAAATTAAAGCATTTGCTGATTTCCATTCAACTATCAACAATAAGTAGCGCAGACTGCGGATTTATTAAGAGCTTAGTGGCCCGAAGCCATGCATGCATGCATGCACGTACATTTTATCAACAATGTTGTGTTGCCGATTATTTCTGGCAGTCAGTTAGCATTGTTACTCGTTAACACTAATAACGAGTGATGCTTATTTTGATCACCGGTGCCGTTTTCCCAACATACAGAAAAATAGCATGACAAATGATTGCACTATTTTTAGTTAATGCCTCTCCAAACGTCAAACTTTAAAAAATGTTTATTGGAGTTAATAGTGGTGTATACCAAATTTCATTTGTGTCTGTCGCATAATGTATTTTATATGAGTGGAATTAGTCAGTATATAGAAGTCAGTAGTCAGCTGAAATCAACGATCTTCACGCACTTTTATCACCTTGACATAGTTTCTACACTTGATTGAAATACAACTATTGCTTGTCAGGCTGCAAAGACTTCCCATTTCCAACAATTCTCAAGATGTTTCGCCGCATAGGTATTTATCGTCATCATCGTGAAATACGCTCAACTCTGGTTTCAGATAAAGTAGCAAAGCTAGTGGCCATGCAACAACAATGCAGGAGTTAAATAATGACTTTCTTACAATGAAGTGTGACAATTATTGAACTTGGCGGGCAGACCACTAGCGTGGTCCTTGATTTAGATTTAAACCAAACTAAGCTACGTTGTTAATTTCGAGTCCGCCTCGAAGTTTGCACCTAGAAACGATAAAATGGCATATTTATTTCGTGAATGCAGGCTTTCAGAGTTGAGTTGAATTGTTTCAAAGTGACCAGCTGTAGTGAGTGACTCATCCTGCCTCAGCTTCTACCAACGTCGATATTGGACTACCTGATGCTGGAACTGATGACTTAAATAATGACTTTCTTACAATGTGTGACAATTATTGAACTTGGCGGACGGACCACTAGCATGGTCCTTGATTGTCAGACGTCTTCTGTTTGTTGCCAGAGTAACGTTAATTCATGTTGTGTGAAGTTTAATGCATCAATACCTTTTAAAATTAGCATGGTTAAAACTAACTGGAATGCATGTGGACAGCAACTTAATTTAACCGATCATGCAACCAGTATCCAAAGCTGATCGATAATGCAAAAGGATGCACATTTACAGGTCCGTACAAAGTCATTGTTCACTATTTGAGTGTCCTCTTGTTTAGGCCGTCTCAAACATTCCAAGTCTTGTTTTAGGAACTTTATCTTACAGGTGTCTGTATCATCAAAATCTGTTAGATGCCCAATGTACCAGGTGAGTTCATAAAAAACTGCATACCCTAGTATTTTTCTACTGTCAATTCCATGCTCTTCTCTTGATCTCTAATTACCCCAGTCTCTTGCAAAAGGTGGTAATAGGGGAACCTGGCAAGTATACCTAGGTGCAGTAGAAAGGATACTTTAAACTATACAACTGTGTAGGTATATTTTTAATGCCATAAAAATATCATTACCTTTTTTATTTCTATAGCAGTTTTCCCCCTTGGAGCTCTATTATCCCTAGTTCAAAAGCTGGCTTCCCTGTCGGTCTCGTAACCTCCTGCACATGACAGGAACTGGGATCGTCTACATAAGCGGAACGCAGCGATCCCCAGCATCTTTCTTCCTGGGGCAATTGTACCGCACGGTTGCTCCTGGAGCTCTATCATCGATCCTCATGGACTCGCCGATCCTCGTTGCTGCTGCAGACTCGTCCTTCGGGCTGGGAGGGGACTCGGTTCCCTCACCTGATCCTCCTACCGATGACACTGCCCCGCATTCCACAATGTGTGCGCCGCCCCTTCCTCGATCCTGTTGTCACCGATCCTCCGGTCACCATTGGTCCTCCTATTGCCACCGATTCTCTTGTTGCTTCGTTCCGCGTCGCCCAGACACCGCATCCTGTTTCCTTACAGCGATCCCAGTCAAGGACGATCCATCTTCCATTACAGCCGCCTTATCTTTCCGAAGCTTCTCCGGGAATTTTCTCACTGTGTAACGTTCCGCCGGTTTGGTCCTCGTCAACGCTCCCGTCGTCGATCCTGCCTTCGCCTCTAACTTCTGTTCCTCTGGGGGGATCGCCCAATCACAGACCCCACGTTCTCCCCAACAGCGGGTCTACGTTTACCAGTCCCCTTTCCAAGATTCCGACGGCCCTTTTGTGATCTGTCTTCCAGTCCTGTGACATGTTGTTTTCCTGGTTTGCCCTGGCCGCCATCCCCGATCCCCGTCATTACGGATTTGCTATCACCGAGCCTTCTTTGCCTGGAATCTCGATCCCCTGGTTCCTCTGCTAAAGATTCTCTGTTACCAGGATTTCTGCCTCTTTCGCCACATTCTCCTCTGCGACTTGTTAAGACGCCTCTACAGCCCATTCCTGGCATCACTCCACTCCGTCGACATGACGCCCTAGTCCTGCCTGCTTGGTCCGAGCTCTTGGCCGGTCCCTCATGGGCCGCTACCTACCGATCCTGCACTTCTGACTTGTCTCCTGTTCCCTAGTCCTACTTTCACCACAACGACTCGGACGATCTCCGCAGACACGTTCCTCCCACATACGGATAGTACGCTACGTCTTCTTTCCCTTACTTGTCGTTCCACGACACCAACGCCACCACTCATCGCTTGGCACATTCACTCCACGTTTTACGCCTTTTCCTGTTGTCGATCCTAAAGTTGTCCTTCGGCTCGCCGTTCCCTCTCGTTCCGGACATTTCTTTACCTAGTAATTCTCAGTTCTTCTGTGGGAACCGTTCCGCCCCTACTTTCCGAATCCGCCGTCAGAGGTCTGCCCCTTCCAGTCGGTCCTATTCCTTGACTTCATCGATCCGCCGCTAGTCGCGCCACTTCACATCCAGAGCTTGCACGTAACGCTTCCTCTTCTCGCCACCAGCTGTCGCTCTGCTGCCTGCCGAGGTGCGCGGAAATTCAAACTTCCAACGGTTTCCTGTTGTTCCTTCTCGCCCGACGTTGTGTCACGCCTGTTGCTGCATCATGTCTTCCGACTCTTCGTCATCCGAAGATCCTTTTCCCCCGAACTAGACGCCGAGTGTGCCCACTCCCAAGGCTTGTTTGTTTAGGCTTTGCAACAGGGACAAGAAAACATTATGACCCGCATCCCTGTTGCCAATGTCATGGACAATACAATGAAACTGATCTTCTGTGCGCCATTTGTGTCACTATTTCACCTCCACGCCGGAAAGAAATCCGTCGCCGGCAACGCAGTTCCCACCTTCGCGCAGATCGGCTTCGAATCAAGAAAAAACTTTGTCAAGTATGCTTCTTCTGGCACAACAACTGCGTCAGGATCTGGTTCATCCAAGGCCTCTTCTGTTCCACCATCCCCGTGTCACGAGACTGTGCTGCGATCCCGTGGCCGTCCGGCTTTCGACCATCTATATGGCCATCAGGTCCCAAGTAGGGCCACTCGTTAAGAAAGGAAAGAAGGAATCAAGATCAAAAACGTCAGGTTCCTCATGGCTCCGCTGAGGTTTCCGTCTGTCCTGTTGTCTTCGGTCCCTGATCCGCTCCAATCCTCTGCCGTCACAACGTCTCCACTCTCACAGCAGGTATCCTCAACAGCCGACTCTCCCCTTTGTCCCGTTTCCTCTACGATCCCTAAAGTTGCGACGCCACCAGCTACGGAGCCAGCCCCATTCCCTTCTGCTTCGTCTATTCGGATTGCCTTAACTCGGGGCCTCTTTGGGGTAGGGATTTGAGAATGCGGGGTTCGAGAATATTGCGTAACCTTGCAACCTAGTTACTGAGGAAAGAGAAAAAAATTGAGGAAATCGTGTAGGTAGGTGAGAGAGAAAGTGAAGAAGCCCTAAAGACAGATCATATAATAATACAAAAAAGATCGCCAAGAACTTCTCAAATTTTATAAAGTTTACATGGTTGTAGATCGGACGAAAATTTGAGGAAATAAAACTTGAGGTTACAAGTGCTGTTGCAAGATTCTCGGAGTCTGTTGCAACATTCATTTCATCCTCACTTGCACCGAGGGATTCTCATCAGAACTACTCTCACTACGTCAGGGTTCAGACGATTTTTAAATTCTCAATTTCCCTGACGTTTCTTGGTTTTCCATGTGCATCCAATGGCAATTTCCGGGTGTTTACAGAAATGTTTAGTTAGGAAAACGGGCAGTAGCTAATGTTTTTATTAATACTCGTACGAAAATAATCCAACATCCCAGAAAATAACTGTTAAGAGACTAGTCCAGACCAGACGGGGCTAAACACATTTTCATCATCCATATTGGTACTATTCTAAAATTTGGTTTATTGAAGTTGTGTCTTGGAACAAATTAAAATATTTGCTATAGCCTCCTAATTTATTTGTTCAGCTAATTCAATGGAACTTAAAAGGCATTTTTTTCAAATTTTCCTGTCTTTTTCCTGATTTTGAAAAAACTTCTTGTTTTCCCTGCGATTTTGGCTCTATTTTCATTTCCCCTTAGATTTCCAGGTTATCCAGGTTTTGTCTGAACCCTGTACGTACAGAAAACGTCTCTCTCCGTTCCGCCGCTACTGTAGCCCAAGACCACAACCTAACCCTTCAATCAGAAATTGTCTCTTTCCAACGACTTGGATATTTTACAGGGTCATTACCGTACTCTACAAATGAATTACCGTCTCCTGAAGCATAAGCTGCCATGGCTATCCCCTCTTCCGTCCTCGTCCCCACGTCGTAAAAGGACGTAGGTGGCAGCAAAATGCTTCGTTCAATCTAGTTGGATCACTATGTCTTTACGGTTTGAATCCCAGAGTGTGGGCCTTAGTGCCTTCCCCCGGGGGGGGGGGGGGGGGGGGGCAGTACTTAGGCCCACACTCTGGGCTTCAAACTCCCAAAACAAAAAAAAACGTAGGTGTGATCCAACTAGATTGAGCGAAGCAATTGGCTGCCACCTACGTCCCTTTACAACGTCTTTAGCCTGAGTAAGACGCATAGGGATGCAGAGAAAATTCCTAATGTTTGACTGGCTACCACTTTGGATGGGTCCATCGTATCGAAGCCATCGTTGCGGCACTTTACTCGCCTAATGAAGACCTTTCAAATAAGGTATTCCTTTACCTCCATTCCATTGAAAATATCCGAGTTGCACCCCCCCCCCCCCTCCCAAGGGGGCAGGCGTAAAGCCACTTGTATGAAGAGGTAGACACTTTAACCAAACTTACATTGCCAGAGTTTCACTATTTTCTTTCAACCCCTTAAAAAGTTATGAGGGTGTTCTGGGACTTTTGGGGCACCCTGTATTTTCGTAAGGGCAAACAAAAACTAAATCAACCAGATAGATGCCCTTGGTATTTTAGTGTTTTGGCACGCATTACTGTAGGCGTAGCAACAACGGAAGCAAAAACCTTTACAATATGCTCAATAACGTTAAGCATAGGCTTTTGGGAGACTTTACAAGCACTAAGTAAATGGGTGACATTAATCCTTGGAGATTGACCCTTGGAGCAGTAGATAAGGGTCTTACCTTATGATGTCCAGACTTGAACTTCATCTACTTCAGGGATGTGAAAAAAAAAGTTCATATTACCCCTATCTCTATTAGCCCACTCTTTGCTACACAAATTTACGATGATTGTTTAATACTATTAAAGTAAAGCTCGTTAAAAGTGTTAACATTAAATAAGCGACATATTAAACAAGAATTCATTAATACAAAATAAATTACACCTCACTTAAATAACTTACCTTGCTGCACGTAATGCCAAAGAGCATTCTGATTTCCAGGCACCAAGGGATTTAAACTAGAAATCCATCCTGACGCGTGACAGGAGCCCCCCTCGCCTAATAAAAGGTCTCCACCTTTGCCATAGTCCCATCACTATCAAAGAGCGACACGGTTCTGTTCAGTACATCCAAATACACCCAAACCACAAAAGAAAAAGATTGATACAAGTAATACTCAAATTCAAAACAGGAAATACTTCGCAAATTCGTATTTCACAAATTGAATGGAGTAAAACAACAACCTTTTAGTCTCCTAGACAAGATCGACACCTAAGAAACCTAGAATCACTTGCTATCCAGCACAAATTAGGTTCTGGGAAATCCTTAGTGAACCTACAAGGCCCATCCAGTCCAGAAATCTGGCATCTGGTTAGCCACGAGTTTTGCAAGCATATTACCAAGAAAATGCACAAAGTGAGCATGCACGAGGCACTACCCAGTGAATTCAGTAGGCTACGGTACTGACCTCCATCGTTATCTGCTAATGAAAATGGCACGAGCAGAAACAATGATTTAAAGGCACATAACTCCCTCCGGTATATTTTAACAGTTTCACTCGATACATTACCGGAAATAATTTTATATAAACTGATTTACCTTTCATTTGCTGGTCTAAGGGTACGATGCAGATGTCAGTAGTGACGCGTGAATGTTATTAGGCTTGTTTTAAACGGCTCGGCCCGAGCGGTATATAACTCCCGCCACATCGCTGGTAAGCCGCGGCCCTGGAGGAAGGCTAATTAATCCTTCGCTCAAGTTTGCGACTTGGTCGTACGATGTGTCACGTTGCAGTGGCCCCGAAATGAGTATGACTAGTGTCGTAGAGCAATGCGCGCTGCGGTCGTCTGAACTATATTTTAGCGTAGGTGATGCAGAGTAAAGCGGCCAGAACGGAGGGATTTATGTGCCTTTAAACCGTAAGAAGCACTTATTGTGAGAGCCTGACGTAGATAGGAGGACTGAAATTTAACATCTTTTCATCATACAGCCTATCGAAAATTCGCGAAATACGATCGAGTATTTCCAGTTTTGAATTCGAGCGTTACTCTTATTTAATGTAATACAATGGTTAGCTTATTTGCAAAAGAAAGAGGCCCAAGAATAACAAGTTTTGTGTAAAGGTTAAAAGTTTTATATATGTTAAGATCGAATAAGATATTTTAAGCACATCTCTTAGTATAAGAGATACAACAATACAACATTTTTATCTTTTATCCAGTCCAACAAATCAAGATTAGAAAGGTTTCCCAGCAATGTAGGGACAAGAGGTAACACCTTTACAAAATGAAAAACTTAAAAAACAAAAAATTGATAAACTCCCACACAACAATCTGTCAGGCGATCATAGAAGGAACGAACATCTAATTCGTGGGACATTTTAGTGAACATTAACAAAAATACAGAGAAGATAGAAGTAACAATTTGGAGATATATATAGGGTTAAAGATGATAGGATGTGGTCGCTTTTTCTTACCACACCCAGGAAAGAAAAAGAAGAGAATATTAACTCTAGAAGGTCAACTAGAGTGCAAGACAGATTATTAGCCATACCAGCTCTTAACCCATGATTAACAAAATC
>JAHWFP010069768.1:9102-28996 GCA_023313725.1 Lithobius niger | reverse complement strand
TCAGGCCTTCATTGTTTTAAAGGGGTGGTAGAGGCTTTCTAACATGTGCTTCAAAATTTGCTTGTTGTGCGAGTATGGCTTTCTTTTGTTCGTTATACTTTCGTTGGGTGCCTTCGTTTGTTTCGTTTTGGTTTGTTTTTTTGCGTATGCTTGGCGAACGCTTTGTTCGTTGTTGGTGATTTTTTTGTGTGTGGAATTAGGCGTCGCGGGGCTGTGGAACTGATGGACCTGCGAATTTGGCTGAATTTTGGCTTATGACCAATTAGACTTTGGGTCCGCTGCGTTTGGCTTTCTAGTGCTACTGATGGGGACTAAGGTGATTTTTTTATTTTTATTCATTCATTTATTTTTTTGGCCAGTGTCAAAAAAAAAGGGGGAGGTGTATGGTTTAGGAGGAGGCAGGGTCAGTTTAGGCTTAATAATAAGCTTGTTTTGGGAGCTGCATTACCAGGATTACCTCAAACATTGTTTTAAATTTAAGAATGTTAAAATTGTATGGTTCAGTTACGGAGTGTCGAGTCCAGTGTTGAGTGTTGTGCAGGGACAATGATTTTCCACTATCGCGGAATTAACAGTAATTGTTTTAGCTTGAAATTTCTTAGTGTTATGCCACCCTCACCATGAGTAGCACCATTTTCAAAATCGCGGAAATCACTGAAAGCTAAAATTTTCGCGGAAATCCAAAATACTCGCGGATTTTAACGGATTTTGTCTTATTTTTGAATATTTTTCAATAATTAGATATTCATAATAGCAGGTGAAGGTAAAAATTTAAACTTTTATGTGAATTCTATATTGTTGAGATGCACACAACAACTACATCTTTTTAGCTGTTAAGCAACTGATCATACACCAAAATTTAACTTTCTTCTCCTTAACCCTTTAAGGAGTATGAACGTATATATACGTTGGCAACAATGTGGCCAAATTAGAGTATCAACGTATATATACGTGCGTGGAAGTGCGGATCGAAAAATGCAATTTTCGGCCAAAATATCAACAAGAGAAACGCTGAAATTCGCTACGTGATATGTTGTGCATCGATTTCTGTAATTAAAATATTATTACAGATGTCTATAATTTCATAAAAAGCACTTTAGTTGAGTGTAGTCTCACTAAAAACTACAAAAATGTTGCGTTCGTTCGTTTTTTCCGAAGTTAGAAGCAAAAAATTGGTCATTTTCGATCAGCGGTAGTGATCGAACCGTTTGACTGGGCGCCGCCATCTTGGATTCGTTGAAAAGCTGGAATTCTTATGTATCCGGGCCTCTCAACGTATTATTTCGATGGCCATTTGGCATTGGCCAATCAGACGGAATGTTAGAGGCTGTTTCTGGCCGTCTCGAGCAACATTTCCAAAGCACCTGAAGATCGCGTTCTCTCATTGGCCAGTTGGTACCACGTGACCGATTTAGCGCATTCTCATTGGCTGACGAGCGATTTCACAATGGCCGCCGCTGCTCGCTACGGATTTCACGTGAGCGCTTCTGTTCAGTTCGTCGTTGAAAATTACGAGAAAGATGGAAGTTTCACTGCATTAAAAAATTAAAATAGCAGCTACGACGCAAAACTAAAATGGAAAAGGAGCCTATAAACCTTCACACTGTCGCTTTTCAGGTGGGAACCACTTTTTGTAGCCTAACTAACGCAGACTTTCGGACGCGTTTTTTCAACATGGAAATTTTCAGTTTTAGTGCATTACCGCCCGTAATTTTATGAAATCGTTCTCCAAAACTATTAAAGCAATTTATCTGATTTTTTCTGTGCACCTTAATGAATATCTGTTGCGTGCATGTAGCAAGTTTGAGATCATCGTGTCCAATATTTTTCGCAAGAATAAATATTTCGTTAGTGCCTCACTCCTTGGGTGACTAACAAAAAAACACTCACTCCATGTGCGACGACAATTTTTTTTTAACTCACTCCTTAAAGGGCCTTAATTGGCCGCGGAAAACGACAATTTGTTCCCGCGGAATATTGTGATTGATGGCCGCGGAAAATCATTGTCTCTGGTGTTGTGTTGTGTTGGGTCTTTTTTGGGGGGCCGTAAGGCCTGTTGGTGTGTGCGTACGTGGAGTGACATTTTTTCGTGAAGACTTGATGGTTGTCCCAGTTTTACTTGTTCTGTCACATGTCGGAATGGTTGGGCCGCAGCAGTTGGAGGTGGATGATGTTGTTGTGGATGGAGTGAAGCTTGTTTAAAACATGTAAACATGCCTGATGGGTCCCACAATAACTATGATATATCTATTGAAGGGCTCACCATCCATGGGCACTAGCACCATGGGAGCAACAAACTTCTGCCCTGACTTTCCAGTCTTTTGGCAGGTTAGACACGTTTGGATATACAACTCAGTGTCGGAAAAACAGTGAGGCCAATAAAAATTTGTTAACACTCCGTCTTTAGTTTTAGACCGACCTAAATGACCCGCCCATGCATTTGCATGTGCTGTGTTTAGAACGAACTCTCTACACTCTTTAGGGAGCACAAGTTGTCTTTCTATATACGGCTTACCTAAAGCTCGAAAGGGCTTTCTAAATAGCAATCCCTTGTCAACGAAAAATTGCTTATTTTCGTCCTGCTGCTCCAGCGGGAGTTCAGCAGTCTTCCAACATGACTATAATGTTGGGCACTCAAATTGCAGTTTGGCAAAAGCAGACTTGTCAACATTCAGTAGTTTTGAAAACTGATCTGATTGGGGGCCTAAGGTAGCAGCATCTAAGGTGTCTACCTTGGGTTTGACAAAACTGGAAGTTACGGAAGGTGGAGCAACTACGGGAGGGTCAGAACTGTTGTCTGATTCTTCTTCACTATCAGATTCGATTTCCAGATAGTTTGGTTTCACAATCGGGAGTTGTTGGTCAATGCGAGGTTGAGAACGTGTGACTGCATTAGAATAAGGGGGTTAACTTTAATAAACCTCTTTCCTCCAAAATGGTTTGGGAGGGAATTCCAAGCAACATCTGAAAATGTGGTCCCATATGATCGGTAACCAGAGCCTCTGCAGTTAAAGGCCCGTAGGGCGTTTGCACTTCAATTTGTGCAATATCGTGACCTGTGGTTTGCTCAGCTAGAGCATCCCGGCAGTGGGTATACTCACCCGTAAACTGCTCGAGTCGGATAAGATCTCAAGAGATTACATCATGCGTAGAGCCTGAGTCCCTTAGCACTAGACATTTTGTGCCGTTTAAGTCCATTCATGGATATGTTTGGAAAGAATCAATTCGGGAGGACCATTTGTAACAAAATTACAACTAGACTTAGTTTCTGGGTTAGAAGCTTCTTGGACAATACGAAGGTGACAATCTTTAATTCTATGGCCGATTTTTTGGCAAAAGAAGCACTTGGCGTCGTTAGGCCTTCTTGGCCTGTCAAACTCTTTATTTGAGTTGTTAGAGCTGGCAGAATCCCCACCAGTGGAGTCATTCTTGACTGAGGCAGTGCCAGCCAGTTTACCTGCTTGTGGAGCGGACCTAGCTCCGTTTCTATGGTTGGAGGAAGCTTTAGAAGCTTGACTACCTGAAGAAGTGCTAGCTTGCACTTTGCCATTTTTGTTAGCAATATCAGCAGAGATTTGCTTATTGCGAGTAGTGTACTCGTCGCACAACTTAGCTAATAAGCAAATCCCAGTTTTAATCTGGTCCGGTAACCAGCAGGACAAGACTTGTAGAATTGTTCTAACAAAATCAAATTTGACAATTTGTCGTATTGGCCATTAACGCCAGCTAATGACACCCAACGTGAAAATAAAGTCTCAAGATCAAAAGCGTGCTCGTGGTAAAGTTGGTCTGGTTCTTTCTCTAAACTACGAAATGACGATTGGATTGACTCTTTAGTCTGCACAAACCTTTCAAGCAATTTAATTTTAACTTGGTCATAATTGTGCATTGCTACTGCGTCCATTTGGTCGCATACCTTCACCAAAATTTCACCGAGAAGGGGTTGGAGTCCGACGACCCATTCTGACCTAGGAATTCTTTGAGTTTCCATGGTGCGTTCAAAATTTGTTAAGTAAGAATTAACTTCCGACTTCGGACCCCATTTAGTTAATAACTTTACAACATCTGAAATTTTACCGGGTTTTGGTCCGGAATTTACACTAGGCAAAACCTGTACTGGATTGGTATCACCATTGATGTTAACTGTTCTTAATTTGGCTAGCTCAATTTGTTTGTTGGCTAGTTCCAACTCACGGTCAAGTTTTTTTTTATTGCAAGCCGTAGCAGCATCGCTGGCCTGGGCGTTTGTGTCTCTTATCATTAAATCGTGGGCGCAACTCTTGTCGGCCTCCTTGGCTGCATGGTCTAGTTTTAAAGCTTCAAGTTTTAATTATTCAGCCTTTAAAAACAGTTCCTTCTCTTTGAGAGCGATTTCTTTTTTTTGCCAAAGCGGCAGAATCTCGTTTCTCTATTGCACTAAGTAATTCATTAGTAAAGTCGTTCAAAGTAATTTTTTGATCGTTATAGGCTATCTTTATAACTTCTACAGATTCGTGTCTGGTTTCACAGACAGTTAAACCTAAGTTCAAACAAGCCTTTTTGAGGTCTTTGTACTGAATATGATCAATAATTTCTTCTAATTCTTCCATGGTGAAAGTTTAGATTAATTCAAAAGAAAAAAACGTTTAGTTTTGAATCTTACTGTTTAAATTGCAGCCGCAAAATAAATATCATGATAGTTGAACAGAGCGAGTACTTAAACGCTTCTCTAACAACCGAATCCAGTCAGGGACAAAAAAAAAATACACTCTTATATTACCATAGCACTCAGGTGGATAATTAAATACATAAAATGCATCAAACAAAACACTCGGCTTGGCAACCGGAGCATACCCATATGCACTAACCTGATTTCTATGCACAATCGCTGTGCGGTCTGTCAATCCATCTCACCCCGTACATGGATAATCCAAAACTGTAGTGGTCGCACTTCTAGGTGAAATTCGAGCACTTGCACTGATATCCAAGATGAATAATCCAGTTGGTGTCCTTAGGAGCGTCGTGTCCTATTTGAGGCCGACTTCTCCGGGGTTTGCAGGAATCATGTGCGTTTTGAGGGCTTACCTGTTGATTCACGGCTTGTGAAGTGAGGGTTGCCGCTTCCCGGCTCCAGCTGGATTCGGGGTAACTGATGGGCCTTGTGTTTACTTAAGGCTGACATCTACTTTCTGTAACGTGTTAACGTGTTACAGACATCTAGGGGGTGCAGATTTTTGTTGTACTGCTGACATCTTCTTCTTAAGATGAACTGGCATAGTACTATGACGGGGGAAGGTTTGTTTGGAGTGGCACAGCACCTTGGATCCCACCACTGCCACCAGTTTTGTAGCGGTGCTCACAGGTTCTTGAGGTGCCTACTGTTCTGCACCGACATCTGGTTATGGGAAATTTAGGAGTACTTCGGGTGGCCGTTTTTACTTTTACGGAGAAAAACTAGCATAGCAGTCACTACTGCACGGTTAGGAATAGAGCGTCTATGTCCTATCTAATGTTTAGTACTATCAAATCGTTGGTTCACTGCCACCAGGTGGGTGGTTTAATTGCTAACCTTAGGCTTTAAATAAAAATGGTTTATATTTAGATAAAACACTAGCAAATTAAATCTCTCTAGAAGCAAACTGAGTTTAAAACTCTTGGTTTTAATAAACGGGGGAAAAGAAAAACACTTTACAATGGTAAGTAGTCTACAAATAGCTTTTCGTGAAAGCACCAAAATTAATTTACAGAAAATTATCGGCAACGAATTTACATTATGAAATTCACACTACAATTTCGAATAGAAAACGTTTGTGGAGCTACCTCAGCTCCTCTAAGTTAGACAATGCCAGTCTTAGTCCCACTGCCAAATGTCAGTCTTAGTCTAGTTTAAGATTTTGTTTCATCAAGGCATCTTGCACAAGATCAAATCTACTTTTTCACATTGAATCAAGCTAGCAAAATCAGGACCCTACCATCGAAGTCTGTGCTTCTGTAATAATGCTACGAGATCTTGGTGATCTAAATTACATGTTTGGTTACGCTATGTAATGCAAACAGAAAGAAAGCCGGTTTTTAGAAAGGGGACCTTAAACCCTTAAGTTATGGGAGGGGAGACCAGAAAATGCCGATGGTTTTAACTACCCATAATCACGATTCCAAAGTCCAAAGTTAAGTTTAAATCTTTAAGTTAAAATTTAGAAATAAAGTTCCGAAAATTAAATAAAGCTAAAACTAGTTATCTAAACTACTACCTTGCCCGGCATGGCAACACTCGGACTGGGGACATCTCTGCTCCGACCGGTGTAGTAACGTCTGACTTGGATAGATGAGCTATGCTCTGGATGCAGCCTTACTTGGCTGTTTTATACCAGCTGCCTGGTAGCAAGGAAGAGGGAAAGCGCGTCCCTGTAGGAGAGCTACTTTTTTTTGGGGGGGGGGGGCGTGGGGTAGAGAATCTCTGGAGAGGGAGAGACTGAGTCAGGCGGCCAAGCTGTCACTCAAGCATGAGGGAGTGAAAGCGCGGACGGAAGAGAGAGCTGCTCTGCTCTGAGTGGAGTGGGAATTGAATGCAGTGATCTGGTTGGAAGGGAATTGGGACTTGCATTGGAGCAAAGGGAATTGCCGACTTTTGTGGCATGGCAGGCCTTGCATAGAGTTTTGAACTCACAACAACGTGAATAGGCCTATACATTTTTTTTGTTTTAAACTATGATATGTTATGCATCGCAACTAGAAGGAAGTGGGGGGGGGGGGGAGACCAAGTGTTTAGCTCAAATCTTTTTACAAACGTATATTTAATAGAAGGAACGTTACTATGGTCGAAGTGACTTGAATTTTGTGAAACAAAAATAAAAAAAAAGTCCGTTAAAATTCGTAAGGAAAGCTGGCTGGGATCAGTAGTGTTCAGAGACCTAGTTTTTGCTAAAGTTGCCCAAAATAGAATAAAAATAAAAGTTTAAATATACCAGCTTATTCCCTGAATGCCAGAACTCATGAACATTGGTGAAATATTATTGCAGCCGCTAATAATAAAAATTACAGTCGAAGTTTTCGTAATAAACTTGGCTTTCGTTGAAATAAAAACATCAAGTGTTGGGTTTTTAAATACATGTATGTGAGGTTAAATACCTCCTAAAACAACACTAAGCTGGTTGGCTTTATGCCTGGAAAAGAAATAAAAGTAATTACAAATTTGTACAGAGTTTCGAAAATGGCGATTGAAGAATTGCGTGCGGCACCGGTCAGTTTGGAGACTTTTTCAAAATTGTGTAGTTAATTATTGAAGAGGAAATTTAATGTTCTGTTTTTGCAGAAGTCTTGAGAAAGTTCAGGTCTACTAAAGGCCGTAAATTTCAAACGTTTTGGTCCATTTTTTACAGAGATGTTGTATTTTGAAGACGGAGGTCTTTTTAGGCCTATTGAGCGCTAATGAAAAAATATTGTTCTCTGCGAAAACGATAAACCCTCAGGTTTTTGATGTTTTGAGTTGAGGTCTCCTCTCAAATCGGATGGTGAAGACTAGCTTCTTTACACAAAACCAATTCTGTACTGTATCCCTTAGTGTGCTCGTAGGACTTTCTTCTTAGTGAGACCATTTTCTTTTGACTTTAGATGCTGTTGCGTGTAGCTTAGGACAAAATGAAGATTTAGTACGTCGACTCATCGAATGGTGTAATACAGAGGATCATCCAGGTGTCAAAGGTATGTGACAATACTTTTATACCATGTGAGTTTTAAATGGACATCTAGTCAAGGATGATGTTTCTGGTGTACCAATTTATTTGGTAGGGCTCATGATATCGACACCCTATCAGTACCCTATAGGTGCTGATACCATTATGATACATGTATTAGCATCGGAACTGTATGAACCATTTTCATCTGATACTTGAAAAACGATATACTATCAGTTTCAACAAGAAGTTATAAATTTATAAATTCTTGGTTCAAATTTATAACTTTGTGTTGAAAACGGTTTTACATTTTTGTGGTTGTGTAACAATATGTTACGATGCTTTTTTTATAGCTGACGAAAATATTCATTAATTTAATTCCCCTAGAAACTTGAAAGTTGGCTTCCCAGCCAGGCTTGTACTACTGTGCATGCGCAGGGATGGGCTGGCTGTATATACTCGGCGCAGCCGTCCGATGGCATCATTTCTCCTAGGGCGCTCACAACAACGTGATCGCGTCGAGCTACCCCCACTCCATCCGCTTCTTCAGGTCCGCCGGTCCTTCGGATCAGCAAGCCTCGTCCTCCCATCAGACGCGTCCTTCTCATCCTCAACTTGGAATGACCTCTACTAGGATGCTCTCTGCCTCCAAGGATCTCCCGGTTGAAGCTTCGCTCCCGGCCGCCCTCCAACTTTAGGAACAGCCGGACGAAGGGGCAATCCATCCTCTTCTAGGACAAGGATACATCCGCCTCCGAAGATACTACACCGTCGGTCAAGACGCTCTCCTATCCAGCGATCCTCGACGATCCGACAGCCGATTAATCCGCCATCCGCCGTCTTCCCGGCATTACTCTCCTCCTTTCCGTCGAAGGCAACGAGGGGTGCCTTTCGTAGGGGCCGATCTATTACGGGATGCATCTCTTACATTTCTCAAGCACCCTCCTCCAGTCAGCCATCCTTTCCACTAGGTGGTCCTACAGTTCACAGGCATATGCATTCCCGTCCGTTTCCATCTTTACCTTCATCAGCTACGACTGTTCCTCTCGGCTCCTCGGACAGGCTCTCACCTGCTTTCCATCTGTCACATCGCGTCCGCTTGCCGTTCCCAACTTTTCAGCGATCCTGCCACTTCACCTAAACGGTGTTCTTCTACCAACCCTTCTTACAATGCTTTGGGACACGTTCCTGGTCCTCCTCCTTCGCCAGTCCTCGTTGACCTGTTTTGTGAGAATTTACCATGGTCGCCTAACTTCGACGTCCATTATACTGTCTTAGGACGACAGTCTCCAGATTTTTTATTCCTCACGAGGGTTCCTCCTGTCCTTCGTTTTCACAAAAATTCAAATCCGGGAATTACTACTCTGCCATTACTGCCAACGGAACTTCTACGACACGCATCCCTCTGCTCATCGTGTGCCATCATCCAGACTCGCACCCGCAGTATCTCCTGCACGTCTGTCATTACACCTCCCTGCAGTTAGCATCGTCCGGATATAACCAGTTCCAACATGCCATAATCGTTCAACTCACGAGCGGATGCGTAGTTTGCTCCGCTCCTGATTTTTTGTTGTTCTCAATAAAGAATTATAATAATTGAAAAATAATATTATCACTGTATCAATCACTCAAGTAATGACAACACATGAGGACATACCCAGTCCACTTGAAGACCAGGACACAACATTTCGTCAATTCTGGATCTGTTTCCACTACTTCGCATCCTGGTCCTTATCGCTCTACGCACTGCATTCTTCATTTTTCCTCATCGACTCCGTTTACCAATCGATCCTACCATGTCACTTTCTCTTGTTCAACTTTGGCCCTGCACCCTTTCTTATGGCCAATCCATTCTTTCATCAACTTCTTCAAGCGACTAAAACATCCCTTTATAGCTACATAGCTTTTCATGGGTCGTCCGCTTCAATTTTTTTCGTCCTCTGCCCCCTCATAGGCTCGATCTTCCACTCTTTCCAGTCAAGCAGGAAACACACCCAACAGGCCTATGTCCTTACCTTCCTTCTTCACTGACTAATGGTTTATCACCTCTCCCTTTCCCTGCATTCCATGCCCGTTCACTCTTTGAACGATGCAAAAAAAAAGACGGGGGCGGGGGGTAGAAGAGGGAAAGGGACGCAGTAGTATCATGTTCCCTACATCAGCTCCATCCTACCTATACTCCGATCCTACCTACAGCGCTGATTATGCATATGCAGTAATGCCGCGTTCCCCCACCAGACGCCACCACAATCGTCCGCCTCGTAGTTCAAATGCTACGCGTCTAACGGTTTTTCTGTGTCCTGTCCATCGTTCACCATGACAGTCTCCTCTTTGTCTGAGATCTTCTGCCTGATGCTGAAGCAACACCAAACATCGAAACACCGATCACGAAGGAAGCCAATGTGCCTTCACCTAAGGCGTGTAATTGGCTCGGTTTCTCCGAGAACTCAACTAAGTTCCATTTCGATCTCACCCTTGCTGTCAGTGGCACAGACAGTGTAATGGACTTGAATGCAGGTACCGTATCTGCATTTCTATTTCACCGAGCCGATGTACGCTCATTCGAAGAAAGCAGCTTCAATCACGGCAAAGAATGCAACGTGCAGCCAAGAAGCGAAAGGAGCTACGGATCCTTAAACACTCACAAATCCAAGCTCCAAGTTCAACTGCTCCTTCACTACCGAAGGAGGGCGCCAAACGTCCTGCGACAGGTCCGCTGCCTGCCATTCATTCTCTAAAACAACCTGCCCTTCCAGATACCGAAGCAATTACCCTTACAGAAATATTTGGTCATGAGAGGGGTCAAATTGGGATCTTTGTGGGGTCTACAGTAGACACCACAGTTGGTCCCAAGTAGACCCCCTATTTGAACATACGGGACCTATTCAGGGCTTTGTGACCTAATCTTTGGCCCCAATTCGTGACCAACAAAAATCCACAGTTCAGCAGATTCTTTGAATTGACCCATTTTAGACCCCGGGTTGTGACCAATCAAGGGCCTAATGCAGATTTGTTTCAAATTAACCCCAGTTTGTGACCTAAAATGGGCCAAGAAGACTACAGTTATTTTGGCCCTAAATTGATCCCAGTATGTGACCAAAAAAGGCACAGCTTTTCCCTTGATCCCAAACAAAAGAAAAAGTGACAGTTGGTATTTGAATTCTGTTATATTATTTTAATGGTAGGTACCATTCCTAAGCTAACTTAAGCTACATTATTACACTATTTATAACACCACATCACACAATAGACACTAGCACTATGTACTTAACCCTTCACTTACCTACTCTACCATCTGCCCTTGCTGCACTGACATGTTTTGTTCTAGGCAGTAAATCTTATATAAGCACTTTTCCTTACCAGTTAAAAGTTGTGGGTGTTACATTTCCATTTATTGATTTTTAGTAAACTTAAGGACGGTTTGACTTTGTTTTAAATAATTAATTGGCATTAATTGTTTTACACTTTTGAAGCCATTTTTTACGTATATAAAATCTACACAAAATTAAGGAACGGTCGCAGTTTGATATTCTCAACATTAGACTGAACTTGGCTTCCACTAAAAAAAATTATTAAAAATTATTAAAAATTTATTTAATAATTATTATAATAGGGCCACTAAGAAAATGCCTTGATGTTATCATCGATTGTTTAAGTCGTGACCTCGCTAGCTTGTTTTAGGTGCATGCAAGGTGCACTCTTGGACATTCATTACCCGTTACCAAAGATGCTTCCATGGTTTGGCAGCGCTACGTATACGATCGGATCGAGGTCGTCCGTGCATTAGCAATGAATTCAATTGGAATGATCCTTTTGAGACGTTGTTATGGCTACGTCAACACATAAAATAATTTTAGCAGTAAAGAAAGATAATTTGTGGTTCTTCTCATAACATAATGAAGTGAGAAAATGTTTGTTCCACTAGAAGTACTTTTAAAAACGATTTAAAACAAGGTACGTTACTGAAAATATAAACGTAGCTCGCGCTTAAAGCATCATTCATCCTCCCCTAATGGTTGCCAGGCAACAACAAGTAACGCAGGCAAGCCATCCAAATTCAGCTCCCCAAAATCCAAACAAACAAAATAATAGTGAAATCTCGAGTGAAATATTAAATTAAATCTCTTTAATTTTTTTTATTAAATAAAGGTAAATTAAATAAGAGAAATGAAGAATACGACGAGCTCCACGTGTCTAAAATAAGCATACTACCTAACACGAAAAACTGCTGGATTGCGTACGGCAACTGTTACAGTAAATCGTAGCCGTCTCGTGATTTCGGCAGTGTTCTATTACTTTCGATAACAAAAGCTTGGCGAGGTGAAAATAGTTTACAATAAATTTACACGTGTTACTTTGAAACGTGTGTAAATCCTGGATAAACGGGAAAAACAAATACATTGACAGTGGTTGTCAAACTCGCTCGTTGACCTCTCGTTTGTTTATATACGTAGAACAAAGTGGAGCTGTAAATCAACATCTGTTTTGTCCACTCCCGATCATTTCGTGAGATTTCTTATATCCAGACGTAACTCTGTAGTGTTGCACGACTCTTCTTTTAATGATTTGTTCTGTTGACAAACATTCTGAATCGCAGCACAAAACAAGGAATCTGTGTATCGTTTTCCTTATCACCGTCCCTTACTTTAATTGCTGTATAGCGCCGATTACTACCATAAAAAATGGAAAACTAGGTTGCGCCTCCCCCCCTACTAATCCTAATCCTCATGCCGATTTGTCAATTTAGCTTGTAATACAGTACATTGTAATCAGCAGTTGGGAAACAACACAAATAAGAGCAGCACAACGGATTTTTATTTTTATTTACCAAGACTTCTATTTCTAACAAGACGGCTATCCGTTTTTCAGCAAACCCCAAGCATTCCATTGCCTCTGCCGACACTTTTTTAACAATAGGTAGTTGTTTATTTGTACGCATGTCTACAATAATACGTATTATTATTGACGTGTCAGACAAAATTGAGCTGCGAAATGGGTGATAGACGCCGCCTTTTGTTTTTCCCGGCGTCTGTACATCACTTGCCCGGAAAAGCATTAGGCTTACGCCTTGCGTGAGACGTGTAGCAAACCGTCACGACACTTCAGTAGCAGCCACTGCACACTTTCTGGAATGTGTGGGTAGTTCTATACTCTCCAAATTCACTCACCCTAGATTCGAAATACTAGACGACGTATTAAACATCTCCCGAGCTTGACTGTGTTAAGTTTTACCGCGCTTCGCTAACGATTCTAACGAAGCCTAATTTGACGCCATGTCTGGGCTCGATTGAACTCGCTGTTAGCAAGGTGCACCTTTTCCACTGGCAAAAAAGCGCGATATTCGACGAACGCCGAGTCATTCTTTCAGTGGCCGGACTCAAAAAGAGTATGCTTCCAAACATATGTATGTATGTGCAACACATTTCTAATTAAACAAACTGGTAACTAAACTTAGTTACTGTATAACTAAAATAAAAATACAAAATTTGAATAATTGAACAATAAAATAATCTTTCTTTGCTGTGAAAGTACTGTACCTGGCAATTTTAGCATTGCTGTCTCAGTGATGCTGTTGGTTGCTTGAGACTTGAATGGCCGCCTCAGTCACCTCACCACGCATGCGCGGGCGTGGTCCTCCCATATAAGCTGGCTGCTACGAGGGCTCGCCATCTCTTTGTCTCAAGCCGCTGGTGCGGCTCGTTCTGTTGGTTCTCTTCTTTTGTCCGCCGTCGCCTCCCAAGCCTGGTCCTTCTTCCCGGAACTCCCGCTGCCCAATGGACATCTCCAGCTCCCTCCATGCAGCTCTCAGCCCGCACCCTCTCTCTGACTTTCGTTCGTTGCAGCCATCCTTCCGGCCGACGTCGCCATCAAGACCCTGCTTCGCACTTCACCGGGCTTTAGGGCCGTCTCCGGTCTGACCATAGCCGGGACGGTGCCTTTTTCTCGGTGGTGCCGCCACTGTTGCTGCTCTCCTACCGTTGTGCCCGCCTTCCTGTCTTTCACACGATGCTGCCAAAGAGCTTCTCGTCCGGTTGACTGCCGATTCATCCCTCGCCCGACGTTCCACTCCTATTGGACCTGGATCATCGGCCCCACCACCGTCTTTCCGCCACTCTGCGTCGGTAATTTTCCGCTGCTCTTCGCTCGTCTCCGGTCTGCCCATAGCCGGGACGCTGCCGTCGAGCCGGTATTATTACTTGCCCCTCTTCAAGCTGTTGAAGACTCCACCTCATCAGCCCACCTGAGGATGCCACGGTGTACTGGACCGTCTGATGTCAGCCTACACCTCAAACTCCCTCACCGTCTTTTGTCCGCTATGCCTCGGCAGCACTGTCCGCTCCCCTGGCCCGTCTCCGGTCTGCCCATAGCCGGGACGTTGCCGTCGAGCCGGTATCATTACCTGCCCCTCTTCATGCAGCCGAAGACCCCACCTCAGCCCACCTCAGGATGCCATGGAGAACTGGACCGTTCGATGTTAGCCTCCACCTAGAGCTCCCTCACCGTTTTTCGTCCGCCATGCCTCGGCAGCAGCTACCCGCTCCTCTGGCCCGTCTCCGGTCTGCCCATAGCCGGGACATCGCCGTCGAACCGGCATTGTTGCTATCCTCCCGCTCAAGCAGCTGAAGACTCGGCCTCGCCAGACCACTCGGTATAACCGATAGGAACTGGATCACCCTCCAACGGACCCTGTTTCGGCTCTCTCGCCGTCTTTCGTCTGCCACGCCGCGGCGGTAGCTTTCCGCTCTTCGGCCCATCTCCGGTCTGCCCATAGCCGGATGCCACCGTCGAGCCGGTACTAGCCTCCCGCTCTCAAGCTGCTGCAGGCCCTACCTCACCAGTCCGATTGGAATAACTGTTAGAAACTGGATCGTCCATCAACGGCCCCTGCCTCAGTTCTCTCGCCATCTTTCGTCCGCCACAACGTGGCAGTAGCTTTCCGCCCCACGGCCCGCCCCTGGTTAGCCCCTAGCCGGGACGTTGCCGTCAAATCGGATTCGTTAACTAGCCGTCCCAGGATTCATCGGGGTAGCCGCTGTGTATTGTAGCATCCATCACCGGCCTTTGCCTACACTCCCTCGCCGTCTTTCGCCCGCCACACCGCACAGCCACTCGATCCGCCTCCGCTGCTCGTAGCCGAGACACAGCCATGACGTCGTCGCCATGATGCCGAGATCGCTAATCATTCTGTTCCTGCCACCACCATGACACCGCCCGCCTCCGGTCGGCCCATAGCCGGGACGCCGTCGTCGGATCGGGACATCCGATCTGGCTCTCCGTGCTTCGCCCATCACCGACCTTTCCGCCGCTCCCCTGCCGTCTTTCACCTGCCTCGCCGTCGCCTTCAGACCACCTCCACCAAGCCCGACCCGCCGGTGAACCCCCACCGTCTCGCCTGGCTTCTAGACATCTCTTTCAGGTATTAACAGTCCACCATCGGCCTCTAGCCTCCTAATCCATCTTTCTTCTCTGCCCCATCATGAATTCCGGCTCCACCCGGGGTTTTTTCCCCACGGACTTCCCGTAACAACCTAAAACCTCCTCATGTCGCTGCCGCCCTGCATGACACCGAAAGACGGCCGCTCCCACTCCCTCGCCTCTCGTTCTCCATCGCTTCTTTCGCCCGGCCGATTGCTCTACACCCACGACGGTCACCTTCCGGCTAACGCCCCTCCCGGGCGCCTCTTCACATGCTTCCCGCGGGATGCCGACGACCCACCGAACCTTTTAACCATCGTCTCTTACCCAGGTTTCTGCCGTTATGGCCACGGTTGAAACCCTCTATGAAATCGTTCTCCTCTACGCAACGACCAGCTCTTTCGTCCGCCTCGCCACTTTCCTCCATGTCACCAGGGTAAGGCCCGATAGTTTTTCACGCCTCACCGGCGTTCTAGCCCATGTGTCAACCGGCTGCCTCACAAGCAAAGAGGCTTTCCTTCCTTTCAACTCCGCCGCCTCTTTCACACCAGCTAGCTGCCCGACCACCTACCACCGCAAGAGCCGCCCCGTCAGCCAACGGCCCCTGCCATCGCCGGACGCAATCTGCATCACCCTCGTTCCAGCTTCCGCCACTATAGGTGCGCCACGTCCTTGCCGCCTCACTCTTCCCGCCTCCCACCTCCGGGTACTTCTTCCCACTGGTTAGCGTGCCGTGCGTCCTCGTCGTCGTCCTGTTTTCATCAACACCGTCTTTGTTTCAAAGCACCCAACATGGTCAAAGCAAAAATGCCAATGTCCTTCTCCGACGAAACTGATGTATACTTCGGCCGTTCTCCTGTCATCGACAGCCCAGGCAAGTGCCACTGTCCGGGTGTCTTTAACCCCAATCGTATTGACCCCCATCAAGTCTGTCAGTTCCATCGAAAGTGCAACTATTTTGAACGTCCGTGTCAAATCTGCGTCACGATCCCCCTCAAAGATTGGCAAGTCATCGCCCACCGACAGATGCTTTCCGCCACCAGAAAAAAGCAAGAAACCTCCCATAAAGAATTGGTGAAGAAGTTTAAATCCCACACTTCATCTGTCCCGCATTCACCCGCATCTACTATAGCAGCGATCCCAATGACTCCCGGGAACAAAGACAATTCATCGACTCCATTATCCCAGCAATCCTGGTCCCACACCGTTACGTCTTCTAACACTCCGGCCAGTGTCGCAACCATGCCTTCTCCTGCCCTCGATCTCTCTAACCCCAACGACGGCGCCCCCGTTATTTTCGACGAGGCTCCCTCCTCACCTGCCATGGAACTAATCCCGGATCTTGCCATCCCTTCAGGGCCCACAGTTGTCATTCCTGCTACCCCGCCTATCTCCTGGCCAACACTCAGACGTGGTAATCGACTCGCCATTTGTTGCCTCCCCAGCATTGTCTGTGACCTCCCTTCCCCCAACCCCCCCTCCCCCCATCGAAAACCACCGCCCCTCCGGCAAAGAAGGACTCTCCGCTATATGGACTTGACCTTGAGGAAGCGGTCGAAGTTGACCACTGAAGAATTTTTTCTACTCTTCGCCACAAACTCCGCCTAAATGTACGTGCCCGGAATCAATTCAAGTGCAACACAAAAAAAGTGAAACCTTACCTTCTGCATCTCCAGGACACCATTTTTCAGCAACACTCCCAAATCTCCCTCCTCACTTCTGAAATTTCCAAATAAAAGCTGAAAACGCCACTCATCTCAAGACTCTCACGGACAATATACTGGCAGACGCACTACGTACTAAACCTGCTCCAGTTTCTTCTCCCTCGGAACAACCTTTACTCTGGACTCTCCACCCTATTGATGACCTACATAAGTGTGCCCCTAACTACCCCCGCCCGACCTTCTTCATGCACCCTGCACGTTTTGCATCTCCAACGGATCCTAGACTCCCATCTAGCCTTCCATGCCGCCCCGTAGTTTTTCATGACGAGGGAATCTCCGTGTCTCTGCCTGACCCTTCATCGACTAACGATCTACGCCAAAACAACATTGCCAAGTCGTGGGAAGCAATAACCTCTGTCTCTCTCTCCTACAACCTACAATCCTACTCCATGTGGCAGTTTGATGATGCCCGTCACTCTCTCCCGGTGCTTCCCAACATGGAACCACTATCCTCTGTTCCCACCTCTGACATCCCTTGCACCCCTTGCAGAGCCAAAGCTCGCCATTACTGCTTGGGGCTGCGTTCCGACCCATCTTCCTCTTAACCTCTCGGTTCCATACCGGCATCACCCCTTCCTTTGACTTTCGTTCCAAAAAAAAAAAAAAAGAAATAACGAATTAAGTACCTTTTCAAAAAAAAAAAAAAAAAAAAAATTTCGCCGCTCTTTTCTTATCCTACTATTTTCCTTTTAAAAAAAAAAAAAAACATATATAATAAGAGTGGTTATCTTTTAAGCATATACTCTACTTCAGGTCATAAAACCTTTATCCTTATCAATCAATCAATTTTATGCTCAATTAACTTTTATTTAAATACCTTGTCTGTACTTTTACAATGAACGTCATCCCCCCCCCCCCCCTCATTCTGGAGAGACCTGCAACTTGCCGCTTTCCTATCCAGACCAACAGGAAGATTCCATCTCCCCTTCCACTCTGTGACTCCACCTTCAATAATTGTTTGAAGAGGAACTTCGGCCTTCATCCACCGAAGACCCTCACACTAAGGTAATATCACCACGTTTTAAAAAAAAAAAAAAAATATATATATATATATATTGACAGGAAAATGCTTTCCTTTCCTACATAGAAGACATTTCCTCTCAAAGGACCCCTTTCACAAATTTTTTTTCCAAGGAATCCCTGTTCAAATCCATCAATTTCCGCCTCAGTACCCCAGGGAACTCTGTCATAAGGTGCCCGCCACCGTACGTGACGAGGTCTGTCTGGCAATGCTAAAATTGCCAGGTACAGTACTTTCACAGCAAAGTAAGAACATTTTGCCGGCCTCTAGCCAGGCCGGCTAAAAATGGTTTCTTTTGCTGTAGAAAGTACTGTACCTTAGACCCTCCCTGCCTCCCCTCATGAGTCACCTTCTGACAATAACGTGAGACAAAGAGACGGCGAGCCCTCGTAGCCGCCAGCTTATATGGGAGGACCACGCCCGCACATGCGTGGTGAGGTGACTGAGGCGGCCATTCAAGTCTCAAGCAACCAACAGCATCACTGAGACAGCAATGCTAAAATTGCCAGGTACAGTACTTTCTACAGCAAAAGAAACCATTTTTCATTTCTGGCTGGGGGCCGGCAAAATGTTCTTTTTTTTTTATTTTTAGCTTCATACTTAAAATTTAACTTTTAGGCTACCTGAATTGTAGGTCACCTTTGAAGGCTTCGAAGGCTTTATGAAAATACTGGAATGGTCCTTGAGCTTTTAAGGCTTGAATTTTTTCAGTTTATTCAATTCAGAATTTCTTATGTTGTAGTCAGGATCCTCCAAGTAAACGAATAATGTTTTGAAAATAACACCCCACTTTTTTTAGACTTGTGTAACAAAGTTGTAATATTCTAAAGTCACAGTTTGTAACCAAGTGGGGTCAAACAGTGGTCTAGCTGCTAAAGCCCCAAACCGAGGCCAAGTGGAGGTCTTGTGACCAAGGCTCAATATTATTGGTCACCAATTGTGACCAAGTGGGGGTCAAATTGGGGTCTAGCTGCTAAAGTCCCAAATCGTGGCCAAGTGGGAGTCAAACTGGGGTCTAGCTGCTAAAGTCCCAAATCGTGGCCAAGTGGGGGTCAAACTGGGGTCTAGCTGCTAAAGTCCCAAATCGTGGCCAAGTGGGAGTCAAACTGGGGTCTAGCTGCTAAGGTCCCAAATCGTGGCCAAATGGAGGTCTTGTGACCAAGGCAGAATATTATTGGTCACCAATTGTGACCAAGTGAGGTCAAACTGGGGTCTAGCTGCTAAAGCCCCAAACCGTGGCCAAGAGCAGGTCTTGTGACCTAGGCCGAATATTATTGGTCACGATTCGTGACAAATTGGGGTTAAACAGGTGTCTAGGTGTTAAAGCCCCAAACCGTGGCCAAGTAGGGGTCTTGTGACCAAGCCTGAATATTTTTGGTCACCAATTGTGACCAAGTGGGGTCAAACTGGGACCAAGTTAGTTAAGTCACGATTTGTGACCATTTTGGGCTCTATCCAGGGTCTACAAATTAACAGGCCCCAAATTGTGACTATCTTGGGGGGCCTGTTGAGATCAATGGACAAATGCAGGTCACGATTTGGAATCAACATGGGGTCAAACCAGGGCCAATCTGAGTCAAACATTTGAAAACCTCAAGTACTGGGGTCTGCCGTGGCCAGTTTGGGATCAGTTTGGGCCCTTGTGACCATTTCGGGACTTAAATTGGGTCCGTTCGTGACCAAATTTTTCTGTTCCTGCAATAGTAGGGACATCGGGGATCAAGACAGCAGTGAAAATCAAAGTTGCACGCCAACGACTCGTTCCCACTAGGTCGCCATCCTCGACTTCAAAACCGTCTCCGCTGCCTTCCAAGGCACAACAGTCTGTGGCATCCTTATCCTCTCCAACCCGTGTTCCCTCTACATCCCCTCTCACGACTTTTCAAACGTTCTCTCCCTTCAAAACCTACTCTGTTCCCTACCATGCCAGTGCTTCGAACAGCTATCACTAGGGGATTGCATCTTTAGGCCAGGTGCTAAGGGTAAAAGTAGTCCTAAGTCCACACCAGAAGTAACCAGTCCAAGTTAGGGCTAAAGTAGGTTTATTCCGGTCCACGCGGGCAGTACAGTGGTTCAGTGAA
>JAHWFP010069767.1:43854-58569 GCA_023313725.1 Lithobius niger | reverse complement strand
TGAAGCAAATTTTTTTAGGAGTTGATGCTATTTTGTTTACATTAAAAAATACTGTCAGTGTCATCATCATAAGGTCTTTCTTTCAAGTACTGGTACTCACCAAACCAAACATAAAAATATTATCAGTCTAAGTATGTAGTTCATCTTGTGCCTTATCCCCTCCGGCGTCCACGCAAACCGAAGAGTCCTCCGTCAAAAAAAGTGGATTATAAAAACTGAAAAATTGAAACTTTTGAAAATATGGATGAAGGTTGGTCAAAAAATTTACCGTAGTGGGGTATTTTTTTACGGGGAGGGGACGGGAGTCACACCTACGGCCTATCGCTCAATTATATAAAAAAAATTTGACCTATTAAAAAGTTTTCTTTCCGTAAAACTGAACGAAAAACGGTAGGTGGAAGAATTTTTTTCACAAATAATGAACGCAGTTTTGTGGGTTTAAATAAGCAATCTATTTGAAGTAACAAGTCGTGCTTCCGCCTCCCGCCACCTTTAATTACATAGGTGCAACGAAGGAGCACTCTACGACGCTAATAATGTACCCCTACGTTTCAATAGTAAGCAAGTCAACAGTCAACAAGAAATCTAGCCATTTCTTTATCCGCCTTTAATTTATTCTCGGAATTCAACTTCGACCACTTTTCATTATCGTTCTCTAGACTTGCACGCAAAAACGGTTTCGTCGATCGCGTTCCATTTTGGCCAAGGCCAACTGAGATAGTAGCTGCATTCCTCTCTACTCTAGTGCTCGAGGAACGTAGCTTCTCAGTGTGCCTTTATTATGGCACGTTTCTTTCCCGATTCCGTCGTCAGGCGCGCGATTGAATATAGTCCCTAATCATTCACTCGACGTTCGTTCGCTGCTTGGCCTGCTTTGGCGGGAGTTAGCTAAACGGAGGGGGACCGCGAGAAAACATGAGAAAGATACAGGTAAATGCCACGTTTAACACTGAAATCGGACTCCTGGACCACTTAATAATTGTTTGATGATTTCTTAAAAAACTGCATCCGGTAGTGTTTCGAGGAAATTTGATAAAAATGGCCAACGAAGTACCGTCCCTTTAATAAGAAGACAAGAAGTTTAGACAAGATTTATCTTAGTGGGGCAGATAACCCAGTTCGAGTTCGTGCTCTCTATAAAAAACAAACAAACACACAACAAGATGATTAGTTCCTTGTCCTAATAAGAAGACTTCGTTGAAGACACATACGCATAAATTTCCTATTTCTGTTACTTTACCCCGTTTGGCTTTTCTTTGGGTAATTTCAACCAAATTAGCCAACGTTGTCAACAATACACAAAATTCCCCCACTTCAGTTTATTCTTAGTGAAAATGGGAAAGAGAAGCTTGTGGATGTGGATTCTGGACATTTGTACATCAAAGATAAGGCAAAAACCGATGCAAAATATTCTTTTTTATCATTTTTGCAAATTGGGGAGGGGGCAATGAGCTATTTTCTTTTTAATGAACTTTAACACATCCTGTGCTTGACTGGATTTATGTTAACAGATTTACGTAGGGAACACTTTTACTCAATGTGAACTTGAAAAAAAAAGTGTGTGTGGAGTGCACCGCTATTCCTCTTGAACCAAGGCACCTAAAAAGATAGTAGTACGACCAAATAAAATATAATTAAATTGCGCTTCAGTTAGGCCTATTTTTGTTGCTGCAACTTGATTTTATGCCATTCAAATACACGAAAAAACTGCAAAAATTACTGTTAAAAAACTAACAACTGTTAAAAAAAGTTTCAAAAAAAAATTAATTAATTTTTTTTTAAATGTGGAGAGCAATTAACTGCACGATCAATTTTCGGACGAGCAATTTTCCCGACGATCAATTTTCTTGCGAGCATTTTCGTAGCGAGCAAGCATCCGCGAGCAATGTACCGGACATGATTTTGGCGGAGAGCGAATATTTAAGGATAATTTTTTTTTTTTATATATATTAAAGCATTTATCTTTAGACAAGAGTTGGATGGCATGTGTGAGGCAATTCCCTGCTCTGATGGTGCTAGCGGGAGACTTCAATGTGCATCACTGTTAGAGACAGTTTGGCTCCAAACTTTTAATTGCGTGCGTGCGCAGTAACGTTGCGTCAGCCGTTAGTACCTTCCGAAATTGCAATCACAGCTCAGCAAAATAAACAAGCTCGACAGAGCACGCGTTACGTCATACCTTTAACGTGACCAGACGTGGCTAATTGACTGGACCAGGCTACGATAATGGAAGTAACCAGGTGCGAGCAATGCAAAATTGCGAACCATCTCGGGAAGGTGGTTGCGGGTGATTGCCAGTGGTGGAGCTTTTGAGCAACGTACGTTAAGAGATTCATCGCTGACGATGGTCGACGTAATCAAGCCACATCAACACGGTTTTAGAAGGGTATAAGCTGAACTGTCACTAACAGTGGTGCGTTTGGTTCGTTCTGTTCGGTGCTTTAGGAAGGTACTAAATGAGTAAGGTTTGAGTTGGGTAGGGGTGGCCTGCTAGTAGCATCACTAAGTGCACATTAGGTGGAGACTGGGTATGTTGTATGTGTCAGTGTTAAACCTGTTCCTTTGTTCCTCGTTATTGTTGAACACGTTTGGTTGCTTTGACTCTGATGGCCTGATAGGCAGTGACCACTTCCCCATTATGCTTCGTCGGCTGGGATCTCTACCAGTGGGTTGGCCAAGAACAGCGAGTGTGGGGCATTGTGAGTTTGGCGTGGAGTGTGGTAAATGGGCTTCACATCTATGAGGGTGGAGAACCTTTGCAGCTTCTAAGAGGAAGGCTTAGTGGACCCATAAGTGTTCAGTGGCAGTCAGAGACAAACGGCGAGCCTTCTGACTCTGGAAGTACTCACTATCTGATCTGAAGTGGTTTTCTTATAAGGCAATATCCTATGACTTGCTTCCCTATCTTGGGTGGACAGTGTGAACTGAGAGGTCCTGCGTGGTGCGGCTTTGGCGACTGCCTTCAATAGCTGCTTTGCTGAGGTTTACTTGTTTCCGAGTGGGCAGAGACCTCCTTTAGCTATGCGGCTAGGACGTGACACCACAACCTCCGACTCCCCATTGACGATGCCGGAATTAAAGTTGGCTCCGTCAAAGTGTCATGCAGACAGTGCGCCTGGGATTGACGGACGGACGGTCTTATGACAACTTTCGTTCTTTGTCGCATGAGTCATTTTAGTGAACTTCTTGACTTATCTGCAGTCTTTGTTTGTGGGAGGTCCCATTCCTCCACAGTGGCTGTTTACGGTACTAGTTCCTGTGTGCAAACAGGACAAACCGCGCTTCCTGCCCGTCACTTAGGGTGCGTTTACTAGCTTTTACTTGATCAATACTAAATCTGATGGCTGCTTCTCTCCTGTACTGGAGTATGCAGCTTTCGAGTTGTCTATACGTAGTAACCATGGCAACGACGCAGACGCAAATCTTCTCCTCGTGCCTCGTGACACGGCGTACGATGCTTGCAACATTTGAGAGTCGATTTATAACAACAAGAAAACCATTTTTACTGCAGCACAAGACGACGGACTGTTTTCTGTACGCCGGCATTCGATGGTTTATTTTCGATTCGATAGCCACGAAATGGACGCCATGTTGGATTTTGAATTTTCGCTGCGAAAAGCTGTTTATTCTCCCGACGTTTCATCATTGCTAGAAGCTGTACTTTGAGGGAGAATAACAAATTTTGGAAATTGCGTGAAATGACAACAATCTTGTAGCAATGTTTAAAATTACTGTAGCAATTTGTTCTATCCGTGTTGTTATTTATAATACATACAATTTGTTATCTATTACCGCATTCATTTAGTAGCAACGGGAAACTAATCGTAAATGAATAACGGTTGACTAGCAAATAGCATTCGGCGAGCGAGAATGACTTGTTGCGTAAACGTGCCCTTATTGTCCTATTGCGCTGTTGTCCTGTGCCCGCAAGACATACGAGCAGATTCTGGTTACTCGTCTGAATTAGGTGCTTCGTTGGTGTGTTATTATTATTATTATGAGTAGTATGAGTACGTTCCCTAGGGCTCTGGGCGTGAAATTGGAAGACATTCTAAACTTTTGGATTTCGTACCCGTTCTTAAATTAGGGACTGATGTTAGCGTACCTCGCCGTCCCTTCCAGTTCCTGTGTTGGGGTATTGATCCCTACACAAATACTATTATTAGTAGAAGTAGAAACAGACATTATAGCAAGAATTTATATAGAGAGAGCATTTTCTAATAGAAATTATAGTGACAGAACAATTATTTGTAGGTGTGTAAAAAATAAACTTTCTGTAGATATGTAAATTAAATAGTTTAAATTATTACTTTTTTTTAAATGTCCCAAACGACGTCCCATAATTTTTGGTTCATATTCTGAAAAATAACTTTCGAAATCACCATGCCTTCTGGATGTGTGCAATTGCTGGAATTTGGAATTTCTGATGTTGTATATTTAGCTGCATCGAGCCAGGCAATTTAGAAAAAAGTATGCATGAAACGAGAACCGCTATAACTGGTATACATCATAGTGTTGTTTGAGGGTTACAGATACTTAGTTGGCTGCACTGAAACATTTTCATCCCTTCTCATTCACTTCCTCTCTCCTTTGTTTATCCCTTTCTCCTTCCCCGCTCTGCGATTTCCTTGGACTCTCCCGCCCCCACCCCCTTCCCCCACCTCTCCGTGTACCTTTCACTTGTTTGTCATTTATCTGCAGCCCTTGTCATCTCCCAGGCCAATTATGTTCTGTTCGTCTTGTTCCTGAAACATGTGGTTTCGTCGTTGGTAATTGTTGGACGCCTGCGGTCGATAGCCCTGTCAGTTGGGCTCCATTAATTCCTTAAGAAATAGAGTCAGGGTACTTTTCCTGTGGACGCGTTCGGCTGGACGTGCCAGGTTCCAGCATGAAACAACGTGTGGACGCGCGAGGCTTCCAGTATGAAACACCGTCCGAGGGGGCGCGCTTCGCGCGCTTATCATATACAACCTAAACAGTATCCAATTCTAACCTAACCTAACCTAACCTAAGCATTTATGAAACAAGTAAGCGAAATAACTGGCTGACGTCATAATTTGCTGACATCATAACTTGCTAAGCTCAGCACCTGCCACCAGAATCGCTACGACTCCAGCATCCAACTCGTCCACGGGCATGCCCCTACTGCATCCAGCCTGTCGCATCCAGAGGTAAAGTACCCTATATGGAAATCAGATCTCACCCAGCGAGCTTGGATTACATGTAGCTTTGATAGGGTGGACCCACTTACTATTACGCTGTACCACGAGAAACCGTGCCTGATTTTGGGAGCTGCTTCGCATACTTCATACGCGTCTGACGTTTCTGCTCCCATTTTTCGCGCCGTTTTACCAATTCTTGCATCTCATTGGCTTTTGATTTTTCCGATGACTCGACACAAAATTAGACTAACAAACGAACAAACGAACGAACGAACGCATCATCAAACGTAAACCGACCGCTACAATTGCTTAAATTGTAATACTGGTGCAATAACCTACCAGTACAATCGACAATACAATAACGACAATACAATAAATCACAACGTTTGTTATCAGAAGGAGAACACCGTCACAATCGACCATCTAAACGCATGCCATTGTTTAGGTTTTAGCGCAACTACATCAGCTACTCTCGTCTCGGGTGATCTGGTAAGAATTTTTCGTTTTGTTTTAATAATGTCTAATTTAACGTTCAGCAAAGATTGAGCGTTCAAACATTTCATAATTATTCATTAATTTCGTTAAAAACTACTGGCTAGTTAAAACAAACCTTTTTGTTGGTTTCGAAAAACAAAGCGTCGTCTGCTTTGAGGATTGGTTTGGGAGCAAAAACGTCACTAACTGAATCTCGCTCGTGTATACCTTACCACGAGAAATAGCTGTGCTATAGCTCAGGCGTTCACCAAGTGGGGCAACCCTATCAAAGCTACGTATATCCAAGCTCCCTGATCTCACCCAAGATCTAAATTTACATACGATGCCACAACGAACATTACCAATTCAGTAGTTGTAATATTAACTAGGGTGTATAAAATAGACGGTAGGTGTAATAACCATACACATATTGAAAAAAAAAGGCGGTATTAATTCCTGTTTTCATGTAGGCTTAGGCTGATAATGGATTCAATTAAGGAAGAGAAAAAAAAAGGAAACGGTGAGTTGTGAAGATTTCAAAGCCTATACTCAAAAACATTCGTTTGCTAAATCTTACAATTGTTTACTCTACGGTAATTGGTTTACGAAAAGGATGGATTTAAAACAGCATAGTGTTATACCTAAGGAGGAGAAGCTTTTGAAATGTGAAGATTGTGATTCCGTATTTACTCAAGCAGGAACTTTACCTTTATCCTCGAGAACTTTATCCTCGAGACTGTTGTTGAAAGTGGCACCAATCGTGGCGGAAAGGTTTTTGCATGCTCCGTCGACATCAAAAAAGCTTTTGACAGTATTCCAAGGGAAAAAATTTGGGAGTGCCTCGCTAAGAAGAATATCAAGAAAAACGTTATACTTCTCATCAAAGACCAGTATGACAATGAGTCTATTAGAGTTAAGCGAGGAAATTTTTTATCTTCTACTTTCTCAATCCAAAAGGGAGTCCGGCAAGGTAGCCCTCTCTCTGCTCTTCTTTTTTCTGCTGTTCTCGACATGGCCCTCGCAGATGCTTAGAAGGGACTTGACGCCTGGTACCTTGGTTCGCTGAAAATGTGCTTCCTCGCGTATGCCGACGATGTCTTTTGCCTCAGCCTCAGCCGGGAGGGACTCCAAGAAACTCTCGATTCACTCGTCGAAAGTCTTGGGCGTGTTGGCCTCTCTTGTAACGTTAACAAAACCAAGTGTATTTGCTTTTTCACCGGGAATGAGACGAGATACGAGATCAAAAAGATCACTCTCTATAATAAAGAAATCGACTGGGTTGATCATCTTTTGTACCTTGGTTTCACCTTCTGCTCCGATCTGAGTTGGGGAAGAGAACTTTCTCGCATTCGCCAGAACCTGTGCAGGCAGAGCAATGCTGTGTTCATGATGTTCCGCAATATTGTTCCTACCGAGGACCTTTGAGTCATTATGAGAAGCTGTGCCCTTCACCTCTACGGGATTGAGTTCTGCAACGACAACATCAAGGGCCAGTGGAACGAGATCGCAAGAGCCTACCACCTAGCGATTAAGAGGTCGTTGGGATGGTCTCGCTTCGCTAGCAACCATGAGGCCTGCTTCCAGCTCAACAACCTTACCTTCCCTCTTCAGGCTACTTGGAGTAAGGTTCAGCTGTGGCAGCAACTGCGAAAGAGCGACAACTGCCTTGCTTCTTGCCTGTTCAGAAACACTAAAGGCTGGAACACTCAGCTCGGCAAAGAAATCAACGATGCCTTCTTGGAATATGGCAGGTGGTGTAGCTCAAGAGTGGGATATGAGTTCCGAGAAGAACTTGACACAAGACTCCAGGCTAATTATGTCCTCCGCTGAATGTGCTTGCTCGTTCACGCTGCTGTGAAACGACATTGACGAAGTCATACTGGAGAGAAGCCATTTCAGTACGAAGTGTGTAATGCTGCAGTTTCGCAAAATGGATTTTTGTGTGAACATTGACGAATGCTTACTGGAAGGGAGCCATTTAAGTGTGAAGTGTGATGCTGCATTTTCACGAAAAGGATACTTGAATATATTTCGACAGAGGCACACTGGAGAGAAGCCATTTAAATGCGAGGTGTGTATGCTGCATTTTCACAAGCGTGTAATGTCGCATTTTCACTTTGTAGTTGTTATTTTTGCCTTTTTTCTTTTTCTTGCGGTATTTTTAAAATTGTTTTGATTTGTTTAAATTTGTTTAGGCCGCACACTGCATAATGCAGTGTTTTGTACCTCGTTGTACGTGTAATAAATTACTTACTTACTTACTTACTTACTTTACAGCAACATTCTTGGGTTCATTCTAGGACGAAGTCATTTAAGTGCGACATTTGTAGTGCTGAATTTGCACAAGGCAGCCGTTTAAAAGCACATTCTGGCATTCATAGTGGAGAAAAGCCATTCAAGGGCGATACTTGTAGTGCTGAATTTGCACAACTAAGCGATTTAAAAGTTCATTCTCGCATTCATACTGGAGAGAAGCCATTCAAGTGCGATATTTGTAGTGTTGAATTTGCTCATGCAGGCAATTTAACGCAACATTCTCGCGTTCATACTGGAGAGAAGCCATTCAAGTGCGATATTTGTAGTGCTGAATTTGGCCGAGCAAGCTATTCGTATACTACCGATTTTTGCCATAAAACGTGTTAAAATGTTTTTAATGGAATGTGATCCTGGAGAGTGAATGCACCAAGACTGTAAATGGAGGTACTTTGAGCATTGGAATGGCAGTTTTTTCGAAAAATGAGCGATTTTAAGTTTGATATCTATCCAGGATCCAAGATGGCGTCTCTTACCTGATTCTTACCTATGAATTTTGACCTTTTTATGGGAGGATGCCTATTTTGTAACGCCAAGAATTTGTAGGGCGGCGCCAATCTTGTTTACACGTTGTTGACTGACCCACTCGTCTGTACACTGGAGTGAACCCTTTGAATTTTGACTTGTTTTGTGCTGAATTATTGTTCCGGGGAACTTTGTTGACGGATTTTTGCCTTCATTCCGGTGAGAAGCCGTTTGTATGCGAGGTTTGTGGTATGGCCTTTTCGCAATGTGGAAAGCCAAGTGAATGCTTTTTCGCGTAGGCACGTTGTCGAATTCATTCTGAGGTGAAACCTGTGTACTGCAAATTGTGTGATGCAGCTTTTTCTCTATTCTGGAATCATGATTCTGGAGGTATTTCGTATTTGAACGCGAGTTGCGTAATGCTGCATTCTCACGATGAGGACATCTTGTAGAACATTGACGAATACGCGTCGGAGAGAAGCCGTATAAATGTTAAGTGTGTGATGCTGCATTTTCAGAAAGAGTGAGTGTGGAAATGTTTTTGGGCACATGTGTCGTCTAATACTTTCTGGAGGGAAGCCTATGAAGTACGAATTGTGTGATGTTGTTTTTCACAAGGTGGATGTTTGGAAGAATACTGGAGAGACACCGCGTAAATGTGGAGTGTGTGATGGTGTATTTTCAGAGGGAGGAGATTTTTCACAAAGTTGGGTATTTTAACGACCCACGAACTTGTGCACAGGCACAGCGCAAAGAAACTCTTTGAATGTCGTGTGTGTGGAAAAGCTTTTGGGCATTTGAGTAATTTAATTTACCACGTACTTGGGCACATTGGAAAGTTACCTTTTGTATGTAGTGATTGTGGAAGGGCTTGTGCGGAAGTGTTATTTATTCTGGAGAGAAGCAGTTTTTTTAAAGAAAACATTTTATAGAATACTGCTTTTTCACACGGCGCAACTTTCATGTTGTCGAACAACTTTCTTGCTGTTGAAATTTGAAGGGTCCTTGTCTGATTCATTCTGAAGAAAGGCCAGTTTTGGGCGCATTGTGTTTCGCTTCGTTATGAGTGCCTCACGCGAAGGAAACGAGGTCCTTCCTTTCCCCGCAGTTCCCTTGCATACTGGCATTTTGACGCGGGCTGCTGGAGAAAAAGTTAAATTTGTTACTGAACGACTCGAAAACGATTTGAAGATTGCAACTGATAAGGTTGAAGAGCTTACTCGCTCCCTGCACGAGATGGAAGAGTGCCTGAAAAACAGACTTGAAGAAACGGAGACCAAACTTGCGATTTCTATTGCTGCCTCGAAATGCAAAGAACTGGAGTTTGAAACGCAGAGCGTTGAGCAGAACGCTAGATACGAGAAGTTACTGGAAATTGCGATAAAGCGACACGAAGAAGAACTTAAATTTGCTGAAGGTGAATCTCTGGAGAAAGAAAGACTCGCTACCATTTTCAAAGAGGAATCGCTTGCTCACACATCCACGCTCCTCGGAGATAAGAATGCATTGATTGAAGAAAACGCGAACTTGACGATGAGATTGAAGATTCTTGAAGCTAAGACTGCTGAATCGCTTGCTGCGGGAATGAGGAAGAATCAGGAAGTACGAAGGGTCACTATTGAGAACGACATTATTTGCTTTATGGCAAACCACCTCAAAAATATTCCCAGAGAGAAAATGGAGGATATCGTGGAGTCCCATTTCAAAAGCAGCGATATCTCTTCTGCTAGGGGATTGTTGTTTGATGCTGTCGCGCCTGCCGCCGCAAAAGACGGCTTTAAGGCCCCTAAGACCCGCATCGATTCATGTAACCGTTCCGCTGCCCTTGCTGACCTAGGAGATGTTTACTACTTGCTGTCGTGGCTTGACTCCCGTGATGGCATTCTCCCACGATGTACTTTCCTCCCGGTGAATCCACTGTTGTGGCCTCCTCTTACCGAGAACTATGAGTATGACAGTGACTCTTCACACCAAATGAAAGACCTCATCAACGCCTTGAAGCTGCAGTTGGCCGCTTTTCAAGATGCTTGCGCGACCGTCTATGACAGAAATAAGAATGATACCCTAAGTGAACCCTTGATGAATGTTTTGAAGGAAGCGCGGGACGAAATTCGCAGTACTCTTAAAGTACACGAGAAAGTTAACAGCATGGCGAAGAACTCTGTGAAGCAACTCGAAAAAGTCGAATTGAGAGTGGCCGCCAATCTGAAAGAAGTTAACAATTCTTTTGAACGCCTGTACTGCGACCGAAACGTACAAGAAAAGAATGAAAAACTTAGGACTTCCCAGTGGAATGAACTTGGTAGCAAGGTTTGTGCTCTTTCCACCAAGGTCTCTGACTTGCAGACCTCTATTCAAAACTTTTGGAAGAAACTGCAAACGCACCCACCTTCCCTCCCTCCCCCCATCCTTCCTCTTCTCTCCTGCTCCAACCCCCTACCTCCCCTGCGTGAAGAGGAGAGAATTAGCGACTGCACTCCTGAATGGCCGACCGACCCATCCCACACCAGTGATGTCTCACCGTCTTCTGACTCTGGTCCGAATCGCGATTGCACGGAGGAACCATCCCATCAAGATGCTGAAGAAGGTAGCCATCGTGATAACGACGCAGGACCCTCAAGAGGATGGATCAGACCTTGCGGGAGAAGCGCAAAGATTTTTCTTGGTGGATGTGATGCTAACATGACCTCTCGCGAAGTTTATGAATACGTTAGTGATTTGATCTATGGTGAAACTGGGGAAGATTCGAGGGTCGTGATCAGGAAGATGATTAACAAAAAGATCGCCAAACCCTGGAAAACATCCTTTCAAATTGAGGTCCCTCTCCACTTCAGGGCTCTCATCCTCCTTGAGAAGCACTGGCTTCCTGGGCTGATTGTAAGGCCATTTGTGAATTACCCCCGTCATTATCATCATTCGCGGCAGTAAACACTCTACGCATCACGTCTTGGAATTGCTGTGGCGCCAAGAACGTGCTTCACCACATTAGGCTGCTTTGTGACTCTTGCGATGTCTTACTTCTTCAAGAAACATGGCTCCACAGCTACGAGGATTATGTGCTCAGAGATGTTCATCCTGACTTCTTCTGTCGTACCATGAGTGCAATGAATGATGAAGATAGCGTGATCGGGAGACCCTTTGGGGGCCTTGCGATCTTATGGCGTAAGTTCAAGATGAAGAGCATATCTGGCTTTTCTCATGCCCCCAGCACCAGAGTCATGTGGGCAGACTTTGAATGCAACAAATCCACGTGGAGGATGATTAATGTTTATGCTCCGACGGACACTGGGACTGCCGAGTGCCGCGATATGCTCATTGACGTTTGGGGAGAGATTGGAGCCTCAATTGATTTGGATCAAGGTGAACGTTGTATTATTGCTGGTGACCTCAATACAGATTACAGTCGGAAAGGATTCTTTCTTGAGACCTTGGATCTGAACACTGACGACCTCGACCTTGAACGTCTAGATGACTGTGACGCCAATCCGGGACGCTTTACTTTTGTGAGTAATTTTAATGGATCCACCTCGTGGATTGACCATTTCCTTGGCAGCAAGGGCTGTAGGGACCTTGTGATTCACTCCAGAGTGCTTGAAGATATCCTGTCTTCTGATCATCTCCCTCTGCGCCTAATGTTGAAGACCCCTGATCATGTGAATTTTTCTGCCCATCCTACTGATTCCCAAAGAAGCAATGCAGGAATCGACTGGAAATTTGCCCACCACGATTTGATTAAATTGTACAGGAAAAGGATTGATGAGAATCTCTCTGCTGCCCCTCCACCTGAAGTGCTGGACTGCATCCATGTTGGATGCACTGACTCTCAACATCTTGCTGACATTGATGGCGCTTACACCTTTCTTAACGAAGTCATGAAGAGGGCTGACGGCGAGTGCGGTAAGCCACACAGGAAGAAGCTGAAACGGCGAAATATCGGAGGCTGGAATCACCACGTTAAAGAGAAATACAATGACTTCATTTCTGCCCACCGGAACTGGTGTTTGCATGACAAACCTATCGATAGCCCCCTCAATGAAACTAGAAAAGAAAAACGAAGA
This sequence comes from Lithobius niger, assembly GCA_023313725.1. Taxonomy (NCBI): domain Eukaryota; kingdom Metazoa; phylum Arthropoda; class Chilopoda; order Lithobiomorpha; family Lithobiidae; genus Lithobius; species Lithobius niger. The sequence goes on along the minus strand of JAHWFP010069767.1, from coordinate 46,097 downwards.
ATCTTCAAGGGAGCGATTAGGTGGTGTAAGAAGCACGAACGTGAAATCAGGCTTAATGAATTCGTTAAGGCTAATAGACGTCTTACCCCGGCGATCTTCTGGAACAAAGTTAACTCCCTCCGGTCCAACAAGCCCACTTCAGCGGACGTCGTGGATGGCATCTCTGGCGACCTCAACATCACCAAGCACTGGAAAGACCTTCTTACCTGTAATGGAAAGGATCAGCCTGACCACTTCTCTCATGACTTTGAGCTGCTTTCACCACCGAAAACTGAAGATGAGGTCTTCATCCCTACGGACAGTGCCATCCAGAATGCCATTTCTTCTCTACGCAACGGGAAGTCTCCTGGACCTGATGGCATTTGCGCAGAGCATATTAAACTTGCGGGTCCGATGCTTCGGGCCGCAGTCTCTGCTGTTCTTCAGTGTGCCTTTAGACACTCACACGTCCCCAAAGGTACCAACGACGTTTTGGCTATCCCCATTCTCAAGGGAAACAGACTTTCTCCATGCGAAAGCTCGAATTACAGAGTGATTAGTATTACTTCCCCGTGGTCGAAGGTTATTGACGGCGCAATCCTTAACGAAATTCAACCCTTGATGGAAATCTCCCCATTCCAATTCGCTTATAAGAAGCTTCACTCGACAAAGATTGCTGCTAAGATTCTCGAAACTGTTGTTGAGAAAGGCACCAAACGTGGCGGGAAGGTCTTTGCCTGCTCCGTCGACATCAAAAAAGCTTTTGACAGCATTCCAAGAGAAAAAATTTGGGAGTGCCTCGCTAAGAAGAAGATCAAGAAGAATGTTATCCTCCTCATTAAGGACCAGTATGACAATGAGTCTATCAGAGTTAAGCGCGGTAATTACTTGTCCTCTACTTTCTCCATTGAAAAGGGAGTCAGGCAAGGAAGCCCTCTCTCTGCCCTTCTTTTTACTGCTGTTCTCGACATGGCACTCGCAGATGCACAGAGGGGACTTGACGCCTGGCACATTGGGACACTGAAGATGTGCTTTCTCGCTTACGCCGACGATGTCTTTTGCCTTGGTCTCAGCCGGGAGGGACTCCAAGAAACGCTTGACTCACTCGTCAAGAGTCTTCGACACGTTGGTCTTTCCTGCAACGTTCGCAAAACCAAGTGCATTTGTTTTTTCACCGGGAATGAGATGAGGTATGAGATCAAGAAAATTACCCTCTATCAAAAAGAAATTGAGTGGGTTGATCACCTTTCATACCTTGGTTTCACCTTCTGCTCCGATCTGAGTTGGGGAGGTGAACTTTCTCGCATTCGTCAAAACCTGCGCAGGCAGAGCAATGCTGTGTATATGATGTTCCGGAACATCGTTTCGACTGAAGACCTCTGGGTCGTAATGAGAAGCTGCGCCCTTCACCTCTATGGGATTGAGTTCTGCAATGACAAGATCAAAGGCCAGTGGAATGAGATCGCAAAAGCGTACCACCTGGCGATTAAGAGATCATTGGGTTGGTCTCGCTTCTCTAGCAACCATGAGGCTTGCTTCCAGCTTAACCAACTCACCTTCCCTCTGCAGGCGACTTGGAGTAAAGTTCAACTGTGGCAGCAACTGAGAAAGTGCAAAAACCGCCTGGCTTCTTGCCTGTTCGGAAATTCCAAGGGTTGGAACACTCAACTTGGCAAGGACATCAACAATGCCTTGTTGGAATACGGGAGGTGGTGCTGTTCAAGAGAGGGTCTCGATTTTCGGGAAGAACTTCTTAGAAGACTTCAAGCTAATTATGTCCTCCGCTGAATGTGCTTGCTCACATTTGCTGTTGAACTTAACCTCTTACGCACCTTTATCTGTACGCTTTCTCACTGCTGAACACTTTCTGGTGTGATACTGTTCGTAAAAGAATATCGTGAATTGTTTTGTGCTTCTTTTTCACAACAGCGAGCTGCGGGTCCGGTTGTGCTGCATTTTCACAATGTGAACTCAAAAAGGTTCACAGCAGAATTCCATCTGGAGAGATGCCATCGAAATGTGACTGGGCAATTTGTTCACCATCATGTCCGAAGTTGATTCTTTAGTATTTTTGTATTATCTTATTATACCTTTAATTGTGCTTGAAGTGTATGATTTGTTGTTTTTGTTGTACCTAGCTGTACTCTCAATAAATACCTTACCTTACCTTAACGAAACATTCTCGCATTCATACTGGAGAAAAGCCATTCAAATGCGATATTTGCAGTGCTGAATTTGCACAAGCAAGCCATTTAAAATCACAC
>JAHWFP010069767.1:29978-43844 GCA_023313725.1 Lithobius niger | reverse complement strand
ATGCCTGTTTCTGTATTTTATAGTTGATATGTTACATCGTTTGTGACTTTGATAACTCTATAGCTACTTACGTACTTCGGGTACATCTTCCATACTAAATAACAACTTTTACAATAATTATAATAATAATTCGTTGCTGGAGCAATAGGACTTGCACGGACTCGGGGGGGAGGGGGGGCATTGTCTGCCCGGCTAAAAAGGGGAGAGAAGGAAATATATAAAGATAAAAAGGAAGAGGGGAAGGTGTGGTTTAAAAATAGCATGGCCAAATGAATTGGAATAGACAGGGTAGGTAGGGTCACGACTGCATTACCACCAAGGTTAGACCTACCAGGGATACAAAGATCTCCGATGGCATCTCCAGACGTGTAGGAAAGGTAGGGTAGATGGCCAATTGTAATTTGTGTGCATTCATAATCTGTGAAACAAGCAGACTCGTAGTTACGGCAGTTTTTGTCATGTATAACAAAAGGTCTGGGAAGGGCAAAAATTAACGTCGCTTACATTGCCTGTAAAACTACTCAATCATCAAACTAAAAACTAAAAAATTTTGTAACTTGGCCCAACAAAAAGCTGATATCACACAATAAACACATTAACGACAAAGGAAACCAGCACATCAAAGACTGTGTTACAATCGCCTTACAGTCCCGTGTTACTTGCTGAACAGTTAATTTAAAACAATGACCTCTCGTTCTGTTGTCCCTACTAAGTGTTAAATAACGAGAATAATCAATGCGGTTTCACTTTGAAAAGCACTGGCTTAAAAATGACTTAGCATTGACGTTTTCTCTACTTCATAACCACAAATATCATAAAGTAGGGAAATAGTTAATGTTAGGTCAATTTTAAGCCTGCGCCTTTCAAGTGAATCCGTATTGAGGATTCTTAGGCATTCAACGTAGCTCTTAGGTTTAACACCCGATAGAGAGCTTGTAAATTGCCACTGAAATGTGATCAATATCCTTAGCTAGGTGTGGTGACTAAACTGGGCTTGCATATTCCAGAGTTGCTCTAACAAACGCACAAAATGTCCCAAAAAGTGTTTCATGATCCCTAGAAACAAATGCTTGTTTATCATAGCTGCCCTTTGCCGAGCAACCTTCACAATTCTATTACAATGTGATGCACGTTTCAAATTTACGGAAAACCATACAACCAAGTCCCTAACCTCAGTTATATGATGCAGTTCGGTCCCCAATATATTGTAGTCTAGGCAAACACTGAACTGACCAATATGAAATATCTTGCATTTGGGACCGGAGATTATTAGCTGTCATTTGGTTGACCTATCTTCTAACATTCTAACGGCAGATGTTAATTCAAGGTCATCCGCATTATCAACAATGTTACGAAAGAGTTTTAGGTCGTTCGCGAATTTTTAGCATAATAACATCTATATAGTTGCTTTTAAGATCATTGATATACATGAGAAATAAAAGAGGTCCCAAGATGGAGCCCTGGGGCACACCACCTTTTACTTGAACAGCATTTGAGATGGAGGAACCGATACGAACGTGCTGAGACCTACCCAACAGAAAATCTGTAATCCAAGACAGAACTTTGCCAGTTGTTCCATAACATAATAATTTTCGGCACAATTTAGTGTGAGATACCGAGTCTTTGCATAATTGATCGATACGACATCCGTGCATGCTCCAACTTCCAATCCCAGTAACCAGTCATCCATATATTGTAATAATATTGAAGTGTAGAAGAACGTCCCGCGATGAAGCCATACTGATTTGGGTCGAGTAAATTCTGCTGGGTTAGGTGTTTCATTAAATTAATACAGAAAATGCGTTCCAACACCTTACATGAAACACACAATTAATTCTGTCAGAATTTTTTATCTCATTAATTCTCTGAGAAAAATTAAATTTGGGGTGCCAAACTGAAATGAAATTGGGCTTAACTTACCGCTGTTTACCGCTTGCCAGAACATTTCCACGAAAGTAGATGCTGTTGCATAACACTAAGGACTTGGCATGGTATGAGTTGCAAAATACATCATCTATGAGTCTTTCGTTATGGTGGGAACATCCACTTTCTGAAGAGGCAAGAACGCCACCCAGCAAGAAAACGTGTCAACAGGTATGAGGATAAAATGAAAACTTCTTTGCCCTTTAATGGCCGCCATGATAGTATTCTACCTAGCACCTTCTCCATTTAACAACACTTTGCCTTATGCTGTTGACAGATTTTTCAAGTGCTAATGTATTGGACGCCACTTTTGCTAGCATTAGGCCAAGTAAATTCTGTAAAACCATTTCAAAATAATAATAATAATAACATAATAATAACAATTTTGTCACGATAGCAACAGGTCTGGCAAGGACCCTAAAATCGCTAACAGCCAGTTTAAATTACAAACAGAAGACATTCACACATAATGATATAGATTGGCCAAGGGAAGGTGAGGGGATTAGGTATTGGGACACGAATGCATTACCACCAAGTTAGACCTGCCAGGGGCTCTAAGGCTCCCCGATGGCATCGCCAAACGTGTTGAACACGGGAGGTGTAGGATCGGCCCAGGTAAAAATAAAAGCCAATGTGTGATATATACCTAAGTGACCACCTAGAGTTCATCATGTAGCAGTGTTGTTACGTGTAAGGCTTTGGGCAGTAAGATTTTGAGATTCGAGTGATCTAAAACAATTTTATGTACATCAACGTAAATCACATCATCAGTTGCTACTGCTGTTTTCATAGCGCGTGACGAATTTTTTCATGTCAGACGAATCGAACACCACTTGCTTTTTCTCATCCTTTAGCGTTAGCAACCAGGCACGATTGAAAGGATCATTTTACGTACCTTCCTACCTTTACGATTTATTTAATCGTAGACCGTTCTGCCAGTATTTGGTTACATAAGCAGTCATTGTTAAACAACAAATACGGCTTTTAGTTTATTCGTCAGTTGCAGGTATAGGAGAAATGAATAATAACTAATGCGTTGGTAATTTCTTTTCTTCCTCAATGACCGAGGGTAAACGGAGGTTTTTTACGTCGCTTCATCTTACGTCGACGTAGCTTACATCGATGTAGTGCTTAGAGCGCTTTAAGAACCTCTGTGTACCCACCTAAACCCACTTTCAAGTCGCTTTATCTCAAACCACCTCGATACGTCGACGTAAGGAGTTGAAGCGCTTTAACAACCTACGTGTACCCACCTAAAACCCATTTTCTACGGCGCTCTAAGGACTGCTTCCTTGTGATTGGTTAAAAAGTGCGCGCGTAAACGTCACGAAACTAGGAAGGCCACCTGTCACTTCGTTAAAACGAAGTCAAAAGCCAGCTGGCTGAATGGGGATTTGGCAATAAAGAGGGGTTTGCTTGATGGGGGGATTAGATAATCGCGACGAAGAAACCCCCGCTGTCGTATTAACTCACTCCAACTACAACCTCCATGTAACCACCTCTCTCCTAAAGCGATGTGAGTTCAAGTCGACGTAAAGTAAAGCGACGTAAGATGAAGCGACGTAAGAAATCTACGTGTACCCTCGGTCTATTATTCACGGTAAAATGTCTGCGAATTCATTGGATTTTCTGGGGACAAAGCTTGCATCCATCTGGGACAACTCAACAAGCCAACAAACCATTCTCACCACCTCGTTGCTACACTTAGACAATATCGCTCGGGAACTGTCAGTGTGACACAGTATTTTCCATCTTTGAAAAATCATCACCACCTTTTTCGTGCTTAACAAATCGCTGAAAGCTCTTTACACAGACCCTAAATGAGCCTCTCTTGGCGTTAAACACTGTGACAAGTCTACGGTCCACAGTTTATTAGTTACAGGGCCCCTTTCACAGAGAACTGAACCAAGTGAAATGAAAGATGCTTCTGACCATATTTCCCAAGAAAGATTGTAATGAGGAGCTGCCAATATTGGTGCAGAAAGTAAGGAGTTCTTTAAGCCTTGAAAAGCTGTTTCTTGTTTATCTGTCTAGCATAACTAGTAAATTTCCAATAAGTTGACTGTAGTAAGGAATGAAGCAACGGAACAAATTTTCGAGGCCCAGTAGCCGTCTCAGGGATTTTATTGAAGTTGGGTGAAGGCATTGCTCCAAAATGTCATTTTTCTTAGTTTACAGCCTTATACTTTCAGTTGTTATGCATTAACCTAGCAAATTTAACTCCTCAACGCAGAAGTTTGTTTGACTAGTGTTAAAGCATAAACTACTTTCTAACATAACCTTCAAACAACCTTCATTGGAATCATAGTTCTTATCCCACGTTTGATTGATTGAGCTTATGTAATCCAAGAAAGCTTCTTTGCCTAAGTCTTAAAGAGGTTCGAACAAACGTGTAAAAAAACCACAAAAAGCTGCAATGCTTTGTGGATCCCAAATTGCAGTCTGTAAGGTTTATAATCGCCAAAGAGGACTTACAAATGCTACTCACTCCTGAGCCCATTCTCTCAACTAAACGTGCAGTTGGCATCTTAACAATGAAGTGTCGAGAAAAGTTTACAATCCTTACCAAAGTTTCAACATTAAGTTTAGACAAAGTAAGTGGTTTGGAATATTATTTGTTTGAAGGAACATAATTTATCATCATTCTAGTTAGATTTCCTTTTTTTCAGGATGTTGAAGGCACTACAATTCCAAAGTACATATATAGGCTCTATGACACTAACCTTAATCATGTGTTCAATGTCCATGCTCACTTAAATTTCCTTAAAATGAAATTGAGCGAATGGTTTTTTTGCACGATTGGTGGATGACCTCCAATATTATTATCACAACAACACTCAATTTTCCCTATTCGTATTATTTTGACTAGGTACACATCCTGCCGGTACTATGTGCACTATTTGGTTGCACACCAGTTCTAGCCTGAAAAATAACACTAAAAATTATTGGTTGAATTGTATTCTTCAGTAAAATTAGACGAAATGTATGGAATCTATTTTTAGTTTTGAAGGTAGCGTCGTTATAGCCCTTGCATCCTATGTAGCGCTGATCAGCTACATGAATTCTGCAGATTTTTGAATATCTGCTGTGTTAAATATAGGCCAGTGCCAGACGCCCAACTTTCACCTGACTCGCTTAACCGTTTTTGTTTTTAAAGTAAATTCCTTGGTACAAGGATTAAACTCACTACAGCAAACGTGAGCTGAATGACTAGATTTAGAGTAAGTTTTATTTTAACTGACTTAGTCGAGTTATCACTACCTTAATTTTTATTACCATGGTAACTGTAACCATTTTTATTGTTATTAATATTTTCATTATGACCACATTGTAAACCACGCTTCGAATTGCGATGATTTTCCTAATCATTGGACAAATTCTTATCTATTTCATGACTAGCTTTTTTAGGACAAAATCCTTCTGACCAACCTACATTACCCCAACTTTTACATGAATAATTTGGGTTGTATTATGAACATAAAAGTACCACAGTACCACCTTGACTTTGACCTTTAGCTTTATGTTATCGATATTCAAAGTTTTTGATTGATTAACAATCTTGCATCAAGTTTCTATGAATAAACACGTTAGGTTCTAAATTTAGCTAAAGAAGCATATTTAGTTGAAATCATTAATTTGTGGTTGTTAGATTGCATTCAGGGTTTCAACACTAGCAGTTATTATTTCCTGTGGTTCGAATTTCTAAACGGAATTATCAAAACTTCTCATATACTTTGCATAATGTTGGTGAAGCTTTCGTTTGATTACATTTGCTGATTACGTATTTTATTTGAAAAAAATTATAGCCTCTAAGCATCCATGAAAAGCACTTAAAAATATAGATTTACAATCATACCAACTTTTAAGTCTAGGAAAAGCAAACCAATGGGAGGCCTCACCAGACAACCATGAAGGAACAGTTTTATGCACAAAATTAATTTCGTCAACCTCCCTAATAGTTAGTAACAAGAGTTTATAGAGTTGGGGAGGAGAATTTGTGACTGAGACCCATATTGAAACGTCTTAGATACATTCACATTAGTTCAGTCTTAGTTTATAGAGGGCGCCACGTGTTTTATGTGGGAATTTCTACTCAGTTTTTAGCCTAAAATTAAACTAAACTAAACGAAAACTACCTTATGTTACTTATTATTTATCCTAGCTTACTTGTAATTTACTTTACTTTAGACTTGGGCTGAAAAATAAGCAAAAATTACCAGATAGAACACGTGGCGCCCTCTGAAAACTCGGACTGAACTAATGGGGACGAATCTAACATGTTTCAATAGGGACTTTTTAGAGTTACAAATTCTCCTTCCAAAGCCTGTAAATTATTGTTAGTAAGTATTTTAACTTTTCTGTGAAAACGGCATGGAATATCTTATCGTTCGATCCATTAAATTCCTCGACAACAATAATTGTGTGAATTCTTTGCGTAATAATCCCAAAATCTGCCAAGTTTTCAGTGTTGGTTGTCGATTTTTTTTCAAATGAGGCTTGAACTGTCATTATTAATACTTGCCAGAACAAAATTTGGCCTAATATCTAACAAGGTATGCTTCTTCTCAGTAGTGTCAACAGATTTAGAAGAAACTAGGTTAGTAACGATGAAGACATTCGTAGCATTAGTAATTCTAGTTTTAGGAATAGTTCCTGCAAAAACAGGATCAGTATTAACTGTAGCCCTAGTCTTTGTTAATTTTGAAAAGTGCTCAATTGAATTTAGAACTGGTTCTACTTAACCAAATCTACTTTCAAATTTATCAGTTTGTTGTGAACCATGAGGGCAAAAAAACACAAGATATACAACAACAACAGTATTAATTTTCAACACCGTATTTTAGTATCTTGGTCATAAAATATGCAAAATCTAAAATTTCAAGGTGTGGAAACCCACACCAACCAAGCTTGGATGTAGCCATATTGGAAGTGTGATGTCATGGTCTCAAATACGATGTCGAAAGTTAATATCGGTGATGTTGTATGCCTTGCGAGTTTTTTGTCCACTCAAATACTTGTTTGGTTTCAACAAAAACTGGTTTAATTCTTGGATCTTCATAATTTCCAGGACTATCAACAAGATTTCTAGGATTCAAGAATTCCAATTATATCATCAGTGTTCTGAACGCCATTATATTTACAATAAAGCCTAGTATTTCCGTTTGCACAACTGTTCTTGATGATGATCATGCAATTGTTCACCCAGTTGGTGATAACGTTCGTGTTCACGATTAGCAAGCTCAGTTATTATATGCTGTAAAACTGCACACGCTCTAACGGGAAAAGTCCACATGCTAATTCACCAGAAAAGATTCCAGGTGATAACGTAAATTACTGATAACTATTACAATTTTTCGTGATATTTGCCAATATGGATTTGGATTTTTAAAAAAGGTTTAACTAGGCTGAATCGCTTCTACTTGATCTTGACGTTAACTGTAAAGACTTAAAAAGTTACCAACCTCTGAAAGATAACCAAAAGAGGTTCCCAAAAACGAAGCTCAAAGTGAATGAGAATTGTTTGGTATGTATTGATTTTTCAAAAGAAAATTTAGAATAATACTTGATTAAAATAAAATAATAAGCGCAGCACACGGTTCTCCTCTCATCTGAATGATGTTTAAAATTCAAGAACTGTTTACTATTGTAAGCTAAACCATAAGATTAACCATTAGCCTTCTTGAAGATGAGAACACTAGGCTTATTGAAGACCCTACGCTGAAGAGAACTAAGCTGAAGAACATTACGCCTATTGAATAATACAAGGGTTATAAACAGTACCATAGTAAGAATAAATTTCTTGAAAACCTCGTAAAATCAAGAGTTTTCTAAAAAGATTGAAAAATGCTTAAACTCAGGTCTAATGCACGAGAGCAATGTAGAAAATCAAACACAGTTCAAATTAGTTTAAAAGTAGGATTAATTTTAAGTAGGCATATTTTAGGAATAACTAGAATGCTTACCAAAGGTTCGTGAAGCTGTAGCTAACGCCGACGGAAAGTAGGCCAAAAAGTTGATAAAGAGTTAAGAAGAAAAGTTGTGTTGAAGTAGGGTTAACGTCCAAAAGGTTTAAAACAGGCACGATCCACCACTTGCTAGGGCCAGTAGTGGAGGCCTAACCCAATTAATAGTCCAAAGTAGTTGTAGAAATTGTTCACTGGTCCACGTGGACAGTTTTCATGAAGTGGTCGTTCAGGAGTTCCAATAGGCATGGGTAACTCCAGCAGTGTTGTAGAAAAAAGATAGCTGCGGCAGGAGTTGAGCCCATAGGTGAACTGTCTGCTTGGAGCTTGGGAAGCAGCTATGGGAAGTACCCATAGGAATTAATAATTACCAACAACTGCTGGTACTATAGTCACACTCCACCAACACTCAACAGTGGCTCCTCCTACATATGGGTTGGTCACATTACCACTGTGCCATATACAACAGCAGGACCGATGTTGTAAATGAATTACACACAGTTAACTTACTGAGCTACACTAAAAAGCATGTAAGGAATCAATAGTGTGCCTTATAGCTAAAATGATATTTGATGGTACTGTACAGTACATAAAATAATACCTAATGCAAATCTCTACAATAGCACAAACCCATAGCAACAGGGTTATGGCTTACAGTTACTGGCAGAGGTCTTATACGATTAACATGACACTATAAAGAATGTTCTAGCGACAGTCATTGTTTTGTGATGACTTTGGCCTTCGCTTTCAGGCAACTCTTGTGAAGACCTGTGCAGCTGGCGATTAACAAGATCTAAAGTCGGGCAGTCAGTAATATTCCGGTTTTCTCCAGACAAAACCGTGTGTGTGTACTTTTGTTATCAACGAACACTGCGCCCAGCTCCTTTCTAGCATTCGGAGCGATCATGAATTCCCGTGGCACTTTTCCTGGGTGCAGTGTTTGCTTCTGGGGTTGACTAGGCTTCTACACTTGTGCCAACTTAAAAAGATGGGTTTCTGGTTATTTAAAACCTTTAGAGTTCTGTCGGGCCCTTCATGGTCATGCTGAGCCTCTACCGACCTTGTAGTTCGCAGCAAGCTTGATTATGTTTGCATGGTTTGCGGTTCGGCTAGTGACTCGACCCTCCAGATGTTAGACCCTGTGCATTGCAGTGGCCAGCGTTTGTCGACTTTGGCGTTTTGGACAATGCTAGTGGTCAACTTCTAAACTGAGCCCTTGGTGCCACCTTTGGTAATTCGCCAGCAAAAACTAGCCATTCATTATTCCGTGCAACTGCATGCTATGCAGTCCAGTCCTGCTTTGAACACGTCTTTTGGTCATGACAGGTTGGCAGACGTGATGTGGGTAACGTTGCTTCCATGATAGGCTCCAGCAGTCCTGTCGAAAGATGATCCTTGAAATGCCCCACGTCTTGAGGCTTGGGTAGATGGCAGTGGCTACTTGTTATGTCCTCAGTGGCACTTTCACATTCCGTCTGGCAGTTCTCCTAAAATTACCACTCCACCAACAGTGTAACTTGAAGGACTTCCAGCGGCTGTGTTATCAGTACGTCAGATATCAGCAGCTTTTCACTGATGGCCCAAAGTCAGAAGTTGGTGAGGCTTGTGCTTGTGTGCATGAGAGAGCGACCGTTTCCAACCACCTTGTATCAGGCTATTCTGTGTTTTGGCAGAGCTTCTAGCACTCAGGCTGGCTGTTGAATGAACCTCAACCTTTGGGGCATGCATTATATCACCTTTAGTGATTCCTTGAGTGCCCTGCAGTCCTTGGGCTCATACAGCCCTCGGAACCTCTTGACACAGTGAATCTAAGACCTGCTTTCCCACTTGGCTGACCAACAGAAAACTGGGATTTTCGGCTGGACCCCAATCCACGTTGGGATAGCTGGGAATGAGCAAGCTGATGCGGCAATGAAATAGGCCCTTTCTGGACCTCTCGAAAGGGACCTCACCCGCATTCCTTTGGATGCCTTTCAAACTCTGCATCTGAGGTTGCATGCTGCTTAGCAAGCATTGTGGGACAAACAAGATGGCAATAAGTTGTGGGCTATTAAAGGCACTGCCTAGGCATGACACTGGGATTGTCGCTTCAGCCAACAAGAGGCGGTGTCGGCCGGCTATGGATTGGTCACACCAACGGTACATGCTTCCTTTTGAGGGGTTAAAGTTTACGAAATTGCTCCCAGGCCTTTATCACAAATCATACAATGAGCGTCTTAACCATCTGAATCTAACAACACTTGAAAATCGCAGGTTGATCGCCGACCTCTCACTCATATACGGACTTTTAAATAACTTGTTTGATGTTGATGCCCGGCAGTTTTTTGTTATTCATGGTTGTGAGAGGACCAGAGGCCATCCACTGAAGCTGGTGGTCGATCGTCTAGGATTGACGCCCGTAAATTTTTCTTTTGTAATCGTGTTGTGGATCCTTGGATTCATTTGCCGTGGGATGTTGTCATGGCACCTTCTCTGGCCAGCTTTAGGAGATTGATCAGGAGGGTAGACCTCTCAGGGTTTTGTCCAGCTTGACCCTCAGTGTGCGCTGCAGCTTTGCTCGATGCGCATTTTATTTCTAATACCTGCTTGTTCTACATCTTTTGTTTTAAACCATCATGTTTTACTTATGCTGTGTGTTAATCCGGTTACAACTTCACAACATATGTTTTTTACTTCACTTTATTTTTATTATCTTTATTAAGATTGACAATTATTGTCTTTGGCCAAGCTTTAACCTACGGTTATTTTATTCGCATTATTTTATTATTATTATTAAAGAAACGTTGACAATTACGCCCGGCTTTTCCCCTCACTTGTCCCACACGTTTGGCGATGCCATCGGGGACCACTGCGTCCCTGGTAGGTCTAACCTTGGTGGTAAGGCGTTCGTGACGCTACCCCAATACCAGCAACCCTTCCTCTGCAGCCGAGCCATTGTCTTCGTTTCAAACTTTTAAATGCTTTAACTTTTGTAATTTATAATTTTTTGTTTTAACATCGTATGGCAGTCAGTGGCCACTAGGTCCTTGCCATTCCGGTTGCATTTATATTATATTACATTATACTTCCTCAATGTCATTGGTATCACCAGCAAATTTCGGTTCATCATGTGCTTGTAGAGTGTTACAATCCTGGTGGCGTTCATCGCTGATTCCATCTTCAACGAGACTTAGCTAGTCAATTCGGCAATAAGTCGTCCTCCTACTCTATGTTTTTTTTTTTAATTTTGTGGAAGGTACAGATATACGTTAACATCTAGATTTGGGGTTTGGTTAACACCTCTGGAATGTGTGGCACGGTGGCAATGCAGACAACTGCACTGTGACAGAGGTTGGCCCTAATGACCTAGCCGTTGACACGCCATAAAGCCTCAATCCCCCATTATTGTGGTTTGGGTGGCTTCTGGTATTAGATTACAAGAATTTTCCTATTTATTTTTCTGCACACCCAAAGCTAGTTGGTCGTCCTGGGTCAACTTTTCCACTGTGATCTGAATTGATTTATCAAAAATATTCAAATTTATCAAGAATTGGATCTATTTGCACACCTTTGTGAAACTCAAAAGCTCACATCATCCAGAAATCCGACCCAGTTTCGAATCATTATATTCATGTTTTGCTTAAGGACTTCTAACACAAATATAACACAAATGTGAGGAAATTGGACTCTGCAGACAGAACCCCCCCCCCCCCCCACTTGGCTGTAAAATTTACCTTTATGAGCAATGTATGTAATTTCCAGAATAGCTTCGTCACATTCTCAAACTTGCTCACCCATTAAATCTCTCCTGAAGCACTACACAGAATTAGTGGCCTGGTAAGAGACGGAAACAGATGAATCAAATCGAACCTACCTGCCACAAAGATTCTCAAGAGGTCGTAAAACATATGCGAGGTTAGGAAAACTTGGCGTGGTTTACAATAAAAAATCAGGAGCTAAAATCTAATCATGTTAATTTAGTTATGGACATGTGGCACAGTTTATTGAACAAAAATAATTTCAGTTACTGAAGGGTTAGAACACTGTTTGGTCTTGTGTTTTATTATATTTCCCTGTGCTGGCACTGGTGCATCTTGTCTGTAAATTCACAGTGGTGTATCCTATTTATGTGATTGCCTTCTTTCCAAGGTACAGTTTAGGAAAAATGCAGGCACTGGAACAAAGTGTGTTGAACAGGAGAAGCCCAAAGTGCTCAGGGTTGTCTTGGTATTACATGTGCACTTTGGGCTTCTCCCGTTCAACATAACATTCTTTCCAAGGGACATGGTGATTTCGTTTTATATTCAAATCGTTAAATACCGCTCCTGGAGGCAGAGATATTCCACATGTACATAGAGACACAACAATTTTAATTTTCGAAAGTGCATGGGCCTTTCTTGGTCACCTACAACAAAACAAACCACGAACAAATAAAAAAAAATTATTACCTTTGCATATCTAAAACCAAATTCTTACTTAATACTTACAACAATTAATTTCTTGGAAATAGCAATATCTATAAATCTACCATAAGCCTGTTTAAAGATAATAAAATATTGAATGTTACCAGTTTACGGGACTACACAATTATTCTTAATAATTATTTTAACTACGAACACCGAATAAAAGATAAACTAAAAATGAAATTCTTACGGGATTCTACTGTAAGCTATAAAGTTCCAATGATTAAAAATAACTACGGCCTCATGTGTAAAGAACACTACATACCAACACTTTTTAACAAAATTCCACCCGATTTAAGAAACTTAACAAGCTATAGCAAAATAAAGTATTTTTTAAAGAAATGGTTAACCGATAATTAATTTGTAAATGATACGTATCTTTGCTGTGAAATTATACAGCTTTTATTCAGTAAATTTATATAGTAAATCTATTCAATTGATTGTTATTCTTGTTTTAATTTTTGTTTTGATTTACTGAACTAATGCAGTGTTGCCGTTACTACCGTGTGTGTATTGATATATTGTGTGTATTGTTATTTGATTTAGGTTAAGATAGAAATTTAAGGATGAATGTACCCATACAAGTACTTTTTGTACTTCGGGTTGCAAATTAAAAATAAATTATTATTATTATTATTAAGAAAAAAAAAATTAAATAAAAATTCAATAAAACCGCAGCAAACACCAAATCTATGTTCGCTACGACGCACACCATCTTGGAAAGTCAACCACTGACCCTTAGAAATTTTCCAGGGGAGTGAAGTGAACAATTCATGCCATCTTTCCATATGGTTGAACTTTATAATCATATTCATAATTATCTTTTGCTTTAATTTTGTATTACTCCAGCAAAATACGTACTTTTTTCAGACGGTTCATGATAATGGCAGTCGTACCACTGATGTCTACAATGTGGTTCGTTCCGGCAGCATGCTTAACAACACCATTTGTTTCATTCGATTCGGCCAATGCATTACCATGATCTAATTTCCTGACTCCTAATGGCCGCCGATATGTTCCAAAGTAAACAAATGGGCATTCAAGCCACTTTATACAGTATACTAAGTTTCGTAAGTGATCAACTTGTGTTTGTATCAACTTGGGGAATACCTTGGCCTCCAGGAGCTATATTTACCATTTGAATTCCCTTCATTTCCACAAAATAACCTGATTTTTGCTTCGTTTTATAGCTGTTTGCTTTTAAGGGTGTTTCTAACATGCTCATTCTTACATTTTTATGTTTTGCATTAAGAAAATTTTAATTTTTCTGGATGACTGCTCTTTATGTATGGATGCAATCTGTTTTTTCTGTCATTACCTACTTTCCCTTTCTGTTAAAGATATTACATAAACTAATTTGTCTTTTTAATATTCTTCTTTTTTAGTAAAGGGAATTCTTGGATTCACAAGCAACAATTATCCTCTGTTTGAACAGAACTACAATCCTAGCCCCATGAGCACCTATAGAAAACAATTAGGGCTAAGACCTGCTGGTGGTGGAGGTAGCGGTGCAGCTGCTCGTGGTGGGGGCGGTGGAG
>JAHWFP010069767.1:0-20782 GCA_023313725.1 Lithobius niger | reverse complement strand
CCCCCCCCCCCCGGTCATAAATAATGACTAGTCACTAACTAAAGGAAGGCATAAAACTGTCTATTAAAAATATGAGTTCGTTCAGCACGCGGTTCAGAGAACTTAGAGTCACACAAATACTGTATAAATTCGTGCTGTTCAACTTGTGCCTCATTTATGTTTATAATCAGTGACATCAATAAATATTTTTTTCGGGGGGGGGGGTTGGGACAAATTGTACACCCCTCTACATCTGCAAAAAAAAAACGCACTACTGTATTTTCTTTACTAGCCTATGTGTAATGTATGGCTTCATAGAAAAAAAAGTCGGCCATACACAGAAATTATTTGAAGATATGCACATTGGCCTTGATGCTCTTGCTGTAAAGTGGCTTACATGTTACCTTACTGGTCGCAAACAATGCGTTTGTGTATGCAATAATACCTCGTCATTTCTGGATGTTGCGTCTGGAGTTCCACAAGGATCTATCCTTGGGCCTATTCTTTTTTCTATTTTCATAAATGATCTCCCATACTGCATCACCAAATGTGATCATCATATGTTTGCGGATGATGTAACGACAGTGCATTTGGCAAAGAAGTATGCATCGATTTTTAACGTAGGCGTTTAGGCGTACAAACCGTTACAGGACTATTTTTTAGCTATGCACTACTCAGGAGATGTAACAATTGTCTGATGAGGTCGGGAGCCGTGATGAACCGACATTATCATTGGGAGCTAGTCCAACCATGAACTAAGCCATGGAATACTATGATTGTGGCGTCTTGTGCATAGGCTGTGCCAACTCATGATGAAGGACTAAGCCGGACCAGGGCCTCCCCTGGCTGCTCAACAACAGTGCATCATCATGTGAACGAAGCCACACTGAGGCTTTTCTCAGGTGCATCACTTCCGCGTGTGCCTCAAATAAACTAAGTCGCGTCAAGGCATTCCTTGGGCGCAACTCTTCAAATTCCCATGGACTAAGGCAGATCAGGGAATATCCTGGCCGCATAATCTCCTAAGTGTAAATCTTTTGGCGAGGCCGAATTTTTGGACTTTTCGAACCACTTCGCACCTTACCTATGTCGCATTCAAATTCCAATCTTTAGTAACAAAATTTGTAAAATCTTGTATTCAACTTTTCTGGATCTCTCAAACTGGCACGCACCTCTGGACGGGGAGGGGAATTGCGAGGGTGTGCACACCGCCACTGTGTGCTCTGCGCACACACCTCACCGTATGATCGTAAGCAGCAGTGTCTGCTTTTGAGCGCGCAAACATTGGATTTGTAAGAAGCCCGGTGTACAATGGTTCAAGCTAATATTGTTATGGATATGTGCAGTAAAAGAGATTCAAAACCCAACTGTTAGTTTTTTGTGTGACCGTGGAGGACAGTCTCACAGTTAGAATGGCTTATCACCAGTTTGAAGGCGAGAATGTGTTTTGAAATTGTGTACTTGGCTAATTTCAGGACTGCAAATATCGCATTTAAATGGCTTCACAGCAATGTGAAGTATGTACTGTGTCTTTAAACTCTAGCGCGGGTAAATTTAGCACTACAAACGTCGCACTTGAGTAACTTCTCTCCAGCATGAATGTAAGAAAGTATTTTTAAAGCACTTGATTGGGCAAATTCAGCGCGAAAATATCAAGTGAATGACTTCTCTTCAGTATGCAAATACGGGAATGCGTCTTTAAATTGCTTGCTTGGGCAATTTCGGAACAACAAATAGCGTACTTGAATGGCTTCTCTCCTCTGTGAATGCAATAATGTGTCTTTAAAATAATTGCCTATTTTTCTTTAATTATTACCTTTATTTTAGTGCTTCACCGTTATTAATACCGTAATCGAGTGAGGTAGCGTGGTAGCATTATCAGCAATGCCACCTGAGAAATTGGTCACGTGTGACCCTTCTGTAATCAGGGTAAAGAAACCACGGATTTAAAAACGCGAGGGAAAAAGCGCTTCAATAAACAACTTACGGTTTATCTAAGTAAAATCTGACAATGTTTCCGAAGGCAAAAAAAAAGGTAAAAAGTAGCATAAAGATACATTTATTTTGCAAGTATAACGAGGTACAAACCTAATATAGAGAAGTACAATCTGTAATCGAAAAATCGCTTTAAAAATAAAAATTATTAAGCGAAAGCCCTACATCACAAATTTCACAGTTAGTCGACTTCTTTCCAGAATGAGTTCGACAAGAGTTCCATAAACACAGAAACACTCAATTTGCATTAAAAAGGCTTCTCACTGGTAAGAGTAAGGCAATTATAAAAAACAATCCAAAGGAGAAAACACAACACCACACTCACTGCATTTAACGATAGTGCATTTGGCGAAGAAGTATGCATCAGTTTTTTACGTGAAAACATAGCAACACACATCAAGCATATAAAACGGCTTCTCTGCAGAATGAGTTTGACAATGAAGTGTCACAGTGTTTGAGTAATTTCAGAACAACAAATGTTGGACTTAAACGGCTTCTCTCCATGACTTAGAGAATGGCTACGTAAACTCCTTGCATTGGTAAATTCACAGCTACAAATGTCGCACTTGAATGACTTCTCTCCCGTATGAATGCGAGAATGGTTCTTTAAATTGCCTGACTGGGCAAAATCAGCACTACAAATATCGCACTTGAATGGCTTCTTTCCAGTATGAATGTAAGAATGAATCCTTAAAGCGCTTGACTGGGCAAATTCAGCACTACAAATATCGCACTTGAATGGCTTCTCTCCAGTATGAATGCTAGAATGAATCTTTAAATGGACTGATTGGACAAATTCAGCACTGCAAATATCGCATTTGAATGGCTTCTCTCCAGTATGAATGTAAGAATGTCTCTTTAAATGGTGTGATAAGGCAAACTCAGCACTACAAATATTGCACTTGAATGGTTTCTCTCCAGTATGAATACGAGAATGTGTCTTTAAATTGCTCGATGTGGCACATTCAGCACTACAAATATCGCACTTGATCTTCAATGGCTTCTGTCCAGTATGAATGCGAGAATGGGTCTTTAAATTGTGGGCTAGCGCAAATTTAGCGCTACAAATATCGCATTTGAATGGCTTCTCTCCAGTATGAACGTGAGAATGTGTCTTTAAATCATTGAATTGGGCGAATTCAGCACTACAGACATAACACTTGAATGGCTTCTCCCCAGTATGTATGCGAGAATGTATTTTTAAATGGCTTTTGCGTGAAAATTCAGCACTACAAATCTCACACTTGAATGGCTTCTCTCCAGTATGGACTCGAGAATGTGTCTTTAGAGCACTTGGTTGAGCAAATTCAGCACTACAAATAGCGCACTTGAATGGCTTCTCTCCAGTATGAATGCGAGAATGTTTCTTTAAATCGCTTGACTGGGTAAATTCGGCACTACATATATCGCATTTGACTGGCTCTCCAGTATGTAAGCGAGAATGTATTTTTAAATGCTTTCTTTGTGCAAATTCAGCACTACAAATATCGCACTTGAATGGCTTCTCTCCAGTATGAATGTAAGAATGGCTCTTTAAAGGTAAGGTAAGGTAAGGTAAGGTATTTATTGAGAGTACAGCTAGGTACAACAAAAACAACAAATCATACACTTCAAGCACAATTACAGGTATAATAAGATAATACAAAAATACTAAAGAAGCGCTTGACTGGGCAAATTCAGCACTACAAATATAGCACTTGAATGGCTTCTCTCCAGTATGGATGCTAGAATGAATCTTTAAATGGACTGATTGGACAAATTCAGCACTACAAATATCGCATTTGAATGGCTTCTCTCTAGTATGAATGGGAAAATGTCTCTTTAAATGGCTTGGATAGGCAAATTCAGCTCTACAAATAGCACACTTGAATGGCTTCTCTCCAGTATGTATGCGAGAATGTGTTTTTAAATGGCTTGTTAGTGCAAATTCAGCAGTACAAGTATCGCACTTAAAGTACTTCTTCGTATAATGAACCAAAGAATGGTGCTGTAAAGTTCCTGCTTGAGTAAATACGGAATCATAAACCTCACGTTTAAATAGCTTCACCTCCTTATGACTAACACTATGCCGTTCTAATTCTCTTCTGTCCGTAAACCAAATATCGCAAATTACACAAATATTAGATTTAGCAGAAGAATGCCGTTGAGAACAGGTTTTGAAATCTTCACAACTCATGGATGCTTCCTTTCTAAGATCATCTTTGCTCCCTTTTATTTCTTCATCAATTGAGTCCATTTTTACCTGAAAATAGAAAATTAATAACTTTCTTAGTAGGCTATACAATTTAGGGCTATTATAGAGAGAAGATCCACCGTTTACCGTCTCAAAGGGATTCTGCCGCTCACTGGTGCCTATCCCCCCACATGTCTAGTACCCCCATACACCCCAATATCAACCCCCCCTCGTTAAAAAATGATACTCACATATTTTCGACGTTTGTGGTTGGGTTGTCTCCCCCCCCCCCCCTCCCACACACACACAAAAACACATTTTTGGGCCATGTAATTTTCATATGATTTACTTCTATTAACTCATAAGGGACCGGTCATTATTTATGGCCCGGGGGGGGGGGGGGGATGAAGATGTGACCACCAAATTTCGATGATCCTCCCTTCAAGACCCTGAAAAAATCTTGACCGCCCCCACTCAAGGTCCAAAAATAATGTGACCCCTCCCTATGCCCCCTCAGTCGGTGTTTCATACTTATCTGTTTACGGTAAATAAAAAAGTACGGTCAAAAAACACTATTGCAGCCCCAGTTTTCGCATGATCATGTCTGGACCTGCGAAAGGTGTTAACATGGATGATTTGGTCTGCGGCTAAGCGCTTGTCCCTGCAGATGGTAATTTGGCGCCAAATTATTGAAATTGATGAGGAAGGTCGTTGACCAAGGTTACAACCCTCCCCTCCCTGCAGTTTAGCACCCCGTAACATATATGAATTAGGATGGTAATTTTTTTTTATTTGGGTACCATATTGGATTTTTAGCGCCATGTTTTTTCCTTTCTTTCCTCCTATTCAGCTGCCATTTTTATTTTAGTCCTGCCATTTTTTATTTTCCTTCGTAGGCTATTTCTTTCCTTTGCATTCTTTTTTTTTTTTTATTAGCATTGAATCAGTTCAAATTTTTTTTTCACAGCCTATGGCAGTCATGAGGATGAAAACGAAGATCGTTGGGTTACCTAAGGACTATAGTTCTAGCTCGTTTGCCAGCTAAGCTAACAGGGACAAGTAGAGGGGGTTAGTAGAGGGGTTGATGTCATAGATAACAAGACACTGAGCGTCACGTGACCTTGAAGGACCCAATATGCAAAGCGGTCGGCCATATTAAATTATATAAATACTCCACTCAATAAATAAATTGTTATTCACAAAGAAAAGATAGGCAGGAAAGCCTCTCTGGGGCAGCATAAAAGCAAGTCTGGGCAAGCACCTAATTAAAATTATATTTAGTAGTCCCACAGTAAACAATATGGCCGACCGCTTTGCATTATGGGTCCCTTCAAGGTCACGTGACGCTCAGTGCCTTGTTATCTATGAGAGCTACCACTAACCCCTAGATCTACTTGTCCCTGTTAGCTCAGCTGGCAAACACGCTAGAACTATAGGTCTTAGGTAACCCAACGGTCTTCGTTTCCATCCTCATGACTGCCATAGGCTGTAAAAAAAAATTTTGAACTGATTCAATGCTAATTTAAAAAAAAAAAAGAACGAAAAGGAA
Organism: Lithobius niger; assembly: GCA_023313725.1. NCBI lineage: Eukaryota > Metazoa > Arthropoda > Chilopoda > Lithobiomorpha > Lithobiidae > Lithobius > Lithobius niger. Next base: position 15,086 of record JAHWFP010069767.1, on the reverse strand, counting down.
ATAAAAAACGAAGTAGAATAAAAAATGGCGGGACTAAAATAAAAATGGCGGCCGAAGAGGAGGAAACCAAGGGGAAGAAATGGCGCCACAAATCCAAGATGGCACCCAAGTAAAAAAGAACTACCATCCTAATTCACAAATATCAGGGGTTGGGGGGGGGGTGCTTAACAGGGAGGGAAGGGTCGTAACCTTGGTCAACGACCTTCCTCATCAATTTCAATAATTGATGAGGAAGCTAGGCACCAAAGTCTAACTAAAGGGGTGGCAACCATGCTATAAGACTTTGACAGCCATGCCTCTGTTATTATCAAGACAAAATTATTATTAAGAAGCCAAGTCTCTTTAACTAATTTTTACAAGTGTCCTAATAAATATCATAGTGCCACCAGCCCTCTTTAAACTAACATAACTCTAAATCCAAAGTTCAATAAAGAAACTACCTAAAACAAATAAAATTACAAAAATCACGAAGGCAAGCCCATTTAATCAATTTTTTCACAAATGGTGTGAAAACACCAACTCGCTTTAATTGACCCTGTTTCTAAAGTCAACCCAACCCATTATTTAAAAAAAAAAAAAAACACGCAGGCAAGCCTCTTTTAAGCTAACCTAACTTTAAACCAAAGCTCAGTAAAGAAACTGTCTAAAATGTAAAAAAAAATCATCAGGTGGTAAGCTCCTTTAAGCTAGCATAACTCAGCCTATCTGCAAAACCAATGTCTACCAAGAGCACCCCAATTCTAACCTAACGCTAAAACCATAGCTCACAAATAAACTAGCTTAAAATTTTTTAAATATCTAGAAGACAAACCCCTTTAAGCAATTTTTTTCACAAGTGGTGTTTGAAATAACGCCAACTCAGTTTAATTCACCCCTGTTTTCTAAAACGAGTTAACCTGACTAAGAAATAAAACAAAATCAAGAACTCAAGCCCCGTTAACCAATTTTTCATAAGTTGAGTTTTAAATAACACTAACTCACTTTAATTCACCCTGTCTCTAAAATCGAATCAACAAATTAGCTAAAAAAAATAATAAAGGAGGTAACCTCCTTTAAGTTTAGCCTATCTGTAAACCAACACCATCCAAGTCTGTCACTAAATCCTGCCTAAAAAATAAAACATTGGACCACGAGGTAAGCCCCTTTAAGCTTGGTAAAATTCCACCCCTTTTTAACTGTGTTGCAAACATCACATGAGCTCCAACCTAACCTGACTTTTAAACCAAGCCAAGAACATCATTAAAATAACAAAAATGTATAATCACCCAGGCGGTAGTCCCCTTTAACCTGAATCTAAAAAAAACTTAACTATGCTAACCTAACTCTTATAGTTCAATTTACACAAAGCCACTATCTAAAAATAAAAATAAAAAAAATAAAAATCATAACTAAGCTCATCTACTAATATAATAGACCAGTCAAATTAGGACATGACCCAGACAACATTAGAAGAAAGCTGAAAATTGGTACACAGCTACATTTCATCATCCTGAGCAACATATCAAAAATCCCCAAGATTCCCGCCATTGCTTTCGCCGCCATCTTGGAAAAAATAACGTTTTTTGGCTGTAACTATTTAACCGCCAACAAATCAAAAGAAGAAAAAACGTTTATCACACAATTCTGGACAGGAAAGGTGATATATATCTTTCACGTAAAATCAACCATGGAACCCAAAAATCGCATTTAAAGTATATCGCCATTAATTTCGTGCGAATGTTCCTTTTTTTTAATTGGTTGGTATAGTGATTTTTGTGTTCAAATTCCTCTTGCGAGCCCCGTAATAGCCCGAAATGGACAATCTTAAAATTTTCTGAAAGCAGTGGATCTATTCTTTCTATCAATCCTAATTGAAATTGTTTTACTTAGATAGGGACTATCCTACGCCCATTTAAAGGAGAAGAGATAATGGCGTAGCGGCGAAAGTGTGTGTTGATTTTCGAATTCAAAGTGCTCTTGCGAGCCCTCTAATAACATCATCCTGGACAACATATCAAAAGTTCCCAAGATTCCCGCCGTTACTTTCGCCGCCATCTTGAAAAAATGGCGGCAAATGAAAATCATTTGCCTAAAAAAATCATATCTCAGTTTCTAGTTAATCCACTAATGAAATCCAAACGGTAAAACAATCCTGTGATATGAGGGACTTACCGAAAATAGTCGTGATGATTTTATGTAACGAAATGGTATGAAAGATTACAAATATGCACAATTTGTACAACGTTTCTTGTTGTACATTGAAAACAGTGCATGTTATGAAACATTCTGTTCGGTAGGGATTCATTTGGTATTTTATCAGAATATTTCAAGCAATGTCTGAACTGCAGGACTTTGCATTGAACAAATTCCTAAGACAATAATTATTGTATGCATCGGAGTATACTTATAACTATTTCCATGCAGCTTTCTAGTTAACTATTTTAGTATTGTGTGTGGCGTGGTGCCTTTAAGCCCCTGCATCGCCGCGACTCATAGCTCCCTCACCCCTATAAACGTCGCTTTTAAGCCTAGTCGTTCTGCCTGTTTTGTACCTAATACTTGAATGATTCAACCTAGTGTGTTTCTTTATGGCAAATCCACAACAAAGGGTTTCAAAGGGTTTAACGAGCGTTAACCACTCCTGGTCATCTGCCCGAAGCCCTAAGGCCCTACAGTCATCTCTGTAACAATGCCCTTTTAAATCTTCGGCCAAAGTATCTGATCTATTACTATTACAACTTGTGTTGTACCAATTTTCAGCTTTCTCCTAATTTTGTCCGGGTCACGTCCTAATTTGACTGGTCTATTATATTAGTAGATGAGCTTAGTTATCATTTTTTAATTTTTTTTATTTTTATTTTTACATAGTGGCTTTGTGTAAATTGAACTGTAAGAGTTTGGTTAGCTTAGTTAAGTTTTTTAGATTTAGGTTAAAGGGGGCTACCGCCTGGGTGTTTATAATTTTTTGTTATTTTAATGATGTTCTTGGCTTGGTTTAAAAGTCAGGTTAGGTTGGAGCTCATGTGATGTTTGCAACACAGTTAAAAAGGGTTGGAATTCTACCAAGCTTAAAGGGGCTTACCTCGTGGTCCAATGTTTTGTTTTTTAGGCAGGATTTAGTGACAGCCTAGCTTAAACTGGGATGGTGTTGGTTCACAGATAGGCTAACTTAAAGAAGGTTACCTCCTTTATTTTTTTTTAGCTAATTTGTTGATTAGATTTTAGAGATAGAGCGAATTAAAGTGAGTTAGTGTTATTTAAAACTCAACTTATGAAAAATTAGTTAAAGGGGCTTGAGTTCTTGATTTTGTTTTATTTCTTAGTCAGGTAACTCGTTTTAGAAAACAGGGGTGAATTAAACTGAGTTGGTGTTATTTAAAACACCACTTGTGAAAAAAAATTGCTTAAAGGGGTTTGTCTTCTAGATTTTTTTTTTAATTTTAAGCCAGTTTATTTAGTGAGCTATGGTTTTAGCGTTAGGTTAGAATTGGGGTGTTCTTGGTAGACATTGGTTTTGCAGATAGGCTGAGTTATGCTAGCTTAAAGGAGCTTGTCATCGTATCCCTCTCTCACCTTTGTTATGTCTTGATTAACGTTTTGACTTCTCTTCTCTCTCCTCACCTATCAAGAGTGATGCGTGTTTGCGAGCCCTCTAATAGCACGAAATGCACATATTTAGAATTTTCTGAAAGGTGGGGTTCTATTCTTCCCATCATTCGTAATCGAAATTGTTTTAACTTAGATATAAATACAAATATGAGCATTACAATAGCACTTAGAGATTGAAGAACTTGCTGCTACACCAATTACAACTACCCTTTTAACGAGTGTAGGACAGTAATTATCTATACTAAACAATTTCGATTAGAATTGATAGAAAGAATAGATCCACACCTTTCAGAAAATCTTAAGTTTGGCCATTTCGGCCTATTACACGGCTCGCAAGAGCACTTTGAACACGAAAATCACTATTCCAACCAATTGAAAAAAAGGAACATTCGCACGAATTAAGGGTGATATACTTTAAATACGATATTGGGGGTTCAATGGTTGCTTTTATGTAAAATATGTATATCACCTTTCCTGTCCAGAATTGTGTGCTAAACGTTTTCGCTTCACATTATGCTTCGCATTATGCCAAAAAAAAAAGCAGAGAGTGAAAAAACGCGACAAAAATCTGTTGAAAATTTTACAAAATACTACCTTTAAATATTATGTGTGTTTTATTTATTTATTTATTTAACTTAGTCGTAGCACCATAAGGCATTATAACGACATGAAATTTACCCCAAAAAAAAAGAATAACTCTTAAAACTAAGTATTATAGTGTGTGCTGCGTATCTTGAGTCGTGCACTTATTTTGTGATCGGCTACGTCTTCCTGGAGGGGGCGGCTTTAACCGACAGCCGCCATTGTTTTTTGTAACTACTTTGGATATCAACAAGGCACTTTGCGACCAAACCCGTACAATCGATTATTTGTGTTCAGGCTGGGGCGAACTCAAGATGGGCCGCGGACACTATAGTGTGGCTGCATAGTACACGAGAATGCTGAGCAACCAAGCTTTTCTTGAAAGCAATAAAGTTCTGATTTTGTACAGTTTCACCTGTTAGTTCATTCCAGTCCTGGATAGTTTTGGGGGAAAAAGCAGTGGCTAAAACATTTGTTTTGCACTGGAACCTCCTAACCTTTTTTATATGACCATGCCGTGCCGTCTAGTCAGGGGCGACCAGAAGATCAACAGGATTCAAGATAGGGAACAGTGTGCTTAACAATGGACAGTGGCCTTAGCTTTACTTTACTTTACTTAAGATTACACTGCTGTGTCGTACAGGCTGTGCAGCTAGACAATATCCAGGTCGTGTAATCGTAACATGAAATGTGTAAATAAATATATTATTTTTACATACTTAGACAAGGGAATACATGAAAAATACTAACAAAAATAATGATTTAGGAAAATAAATATCAATATGTAATTTCGTAGTAATACATATGTATATAAGTACTTCAATTATTTACAAAGTTAGTTTTCAATATACAATGTATGTACAATTTGCACTGGATAGCCATAGTTGCTACAATTTATAAAAATTTCTGTTTATAAATAAAACAACTTCATTTTATGGTTCAGTTAAACCAAAAATTTACCATTTTCATATTATTTCACAAACTACGTTACAACTAGAAAGTTCCAACTGGAAATACTATCATCACGTCTGGCATGCTATTTAACAAGGCTAATCACAGTTGTTCAGACCAAGACCGGGATTTACATAACGGCAAGCTTCATTTACTACGTACGATTTACTCGCTCTTGCTAGAATTTATTTCCTCGTTTTTTATAAACCTTATGTTTTTTTTTGTTTTTTGTGTGGTATGGGAGGGGTGCGAGGGTGGGGTGATCGGAAAAAAAGCCTCGGAAAAAAAAGCTGATGGAAAAAAAAGCCGATGGAAAAAAAAAACGGAAAAAAAGCTGATGGAAAAAAAGGCCGATGGAAAAAAAGCTGCGGAAAAAAAGGCCGATGAAAAAAAAAAACACGAAAAAATCTGGTTGAAAATACTATCTAAATGCACTTAACGTATGTATTAATCATTCATTAGCTGCATGTTGCTCGATCAAGGTCACCTTTGGAATCCCGAAAGGAAAAGAAATCACAAGTTTCCTGTCAAATTCCTTAACTGGGGAGATTGTGGGGGAAAGGGTCGTCCTCACTTTGGTCGGGTGACCTTCGATCGTTAAAGGATAAATCATGAAATGACGAGTTTCCGCCATACTTTAGATTTAGGAGGGGGAGGGGGAATAATCAGGAAATCATAAATTTGCCTTAAATCCGTAACTTGGCCAACTAAAAGAAAATTCCGGAAATCACACTTTTATTCCCGAACTCCTTTACCTTTTTTGTGTTTTTAGAGTTATTTTGATATTTCTCTGCAAACATTTTAATATTTTTTCAGGATCGAATCCCTTTCCCGCCCCCCGCCCCCGCCCCCCCCCCCCCCCCCCCGGCAAAAAAAAGTGAATAATTTAGACACACGACCAAACTGAGGACGACCCTTTCCCCCACCACACCACCTCCCCAGTTAAGGAATTTGGGCGAAAACTTGTAACTTAATCTTTTCCTTTCGGGATTCCAAAGGTGACCTTGATCGAGCAACATGCAGCTAATGAATGACTAATACACACGTAACTACATTTAGGTAGTATTTTTGAAAAATCCGGACCAGGATTTTATCGCGCTCTTTTTTCCATCGGCTTTTTTTTCCATGGCTTTTTTTTCCGCGGCTTTTTTTCCGCGGCTTTTTTTTCCATCAGCCTTTTTTCCCAGGCTTTTTTTTCCGCGGCTTTTTTTTCCACGGCTTTTTTTTCCTAGATTCGAGGGTGGGGGGGGGGGGAAGGGAATAACACACTCCGGGAAAATGAACCAAAATATTTATGCACGGAAATATCGAATAACTCTCAAAAAAACGTTAAAGAAATTTGAGTAAATTTAATGTTTTCCGAATTTTCTTTTAATTATCCGTAGTCGATCAAATTCAATACGCCACCTCCTCCTTCCCCAGTTACGGAATTTGCAGAAAATGTATGATTCCCGACGCTTCTTTTCCCCTCCCCCTCCTTTTCTATTTCTATTTCAATTTTGGTGGAAACTTGTGATTTCGAGTTTTCCTGTAAATGATTCCGAAGGTAATTAAGGTTAACTTTGGTCGAGCAGCAATCAGCTAATGAACGATGAATGCACACGTAACCAAGTTTTGGCAGTATTTTTTGGTGATTTTACATCAGATTTGCCTTGCAAATTTTTCCCCTATCGGCTTTATTTTCCGCGGCTTTTTTTTCCCCATCGTCTTTTTTTACCTACAGCTTTTTATTCCGGGTTTTTTTTTTGCGGGGCTCTTTTTTCCTTCGGCTTTTTTTTCATCAGCTTTTTCAAGAGGCTTTTTTCCTCAGCTTTTTTTTCCAGGCCTTTTTTTGCGGTGCTTTTTTTCCCGAGGCTTTTTTCCGTGTACCATGCAAAGATCTCGACATCCGTGACCTAAGATTACCCCACTTAATGCAATGAATAGTGTTCACCAGGCTGTTTGATATAAAACTTTTGTCAAATGTGTCCTACACCTGCACATTTTTATAGGTTTAATGGATTGCCAATTTTTCTAAGTTGTTTCCACTATGTACAGCCAAGAGTAACATAACGTTTTGCTTGCACACACACACACAAATTAGAAGGCATGCTGCGAATTTTAAAGAAATGGAATGTCCCAACAACAACGACAGTCAAACAGTGCGGGCAAAACTTGACGGTTAGAAGAATATCTGTCATGTGTGCTCTCTGGATGTCACGCAAATCAAGTCACGACACAGAATTGATTTTTTTTCTCTTTCTGTAACGATAAAAGAATACCACAATGCTAAATGGTTACTAAGTTTATTATTTTGATGCGTGTTATTTCCTTCCTTCATGCACACTCTTTTTGGCTAGACCAAACTGTTGTACGGTCTCTAGGCGTTGCGCCCCCGACGATATAAAAAAAAAATCACTGCATCATGCCAATGAATTAGGATTCTTAAAAATTCGCCCTAACAAGCGTATTCCATAAATCCACTGAAGTGTGAGTGGGGCCATAGATTAGAAAGTTAACTAGATATTCCGTCTTACTTCGTCCCGTCCTACGCGGAGCCTGGCGGTAGTTGCGGCTACTAATACCTCTGCTAATGCTTTTGCCTTCGAAGCACGGGAAGGCAAAGCATTAGCAGAGGTGTTAGTAGCCGCAACTACCGCCAGAGCTCCGCGTAGGACGGGAAGAAGTAAGACGGTATATCAAGTTAACTTTCTAATCTATTAATTGTACGACTTGGTACATTAAGTGGGCATCATTAGTTATGCACAGGAACATATATTTATCAATACACTAGGAAAAAATAAAGATAGTGAAAAGTGCAGTTTGCAGTTTACAATTTCTTCAGCAGGTGAAGTTCACTGGTGGCTCTCTTAGGATGGCATGCGCTTGCATACGTCTATGAAGCTCTTCATTTAGGGACTTCTTATTTCTACTATCACACCATCTTCCATATTCAAGAAAGATGCTCCTCATGTATGTCCCTAGGTTGGTACTCCAACCATCGACACCACAAAAAAGCGTCATGCACAGGGAATTGTCAGTGTTTCTAAGTTCCTGCCACAGCTGTGCAACTTTCCACACTACTTGGAGCTCAAAAGTAAGTTGATTGACTTCATAGCCTACTTCGTTATTGCTTGAAAAAGGACTCCATCCCACAGATCTCTTAATGCACCTGTATATACCTGTGTATATCTCTATACCTGTGTATATCTAGTTAACTTTCTAATCTATGGTGGGGCTAAAAGTGAGTGTAAGAGTCAAAACGCATCTATGGAAATACCCTCAGATGTAATTACACTCACATTAGCTTTGTTGGATGTACTTGTTGACCCTTACCCTAGATTAGTGGTGGGCGCGGGTCGGGTAAACCGCGGTCAAGTGTGGTTCGGGTCGGTTCCAGGTCGGGTCGGTTCCAAACAATAATAATTACTGCGGTCTGCGGGCAGCTCCGGTTCTAAAAAATAAAATTACTTGCCGTTTCGGATAAACCGCAGCTAAAATAAATAACCGCTGATAACCGCGTGTCATAGAAAATGTGAAACTATCGTGGTTATTATTTGCTTTTTTTTCTCGTTGATTCACCTTCACCAATACGTGAACCGGCTTTGGGTGAACGCAAGGCCAATTAGGTAGAATATGCAAGACCCGAAACCGAAGCTTCATTGCACCGTCAATAGCAAATCAAACCATACAAACAGCAAATGCACGCGTCCACGTGCTGTCAAGATTTGTTTTAACTTATTTTTAACAAACAAAAAAAAAAAGTACTCTGAAGAAAAAAAAATTATAATCAACTAATGAAAGGCGTTTGTTGAATTATAACAATGTCTTCGTGAGGATTTCTTTTGTTTCCAATATTTTTTTTCGTAATCATTGTCTTTATTAGACTTTTATTTAGCGGTTAACCGCGGGTAAACCACGTTCGGGTCGAGTCGGGTTTTATTCTAGCACACGTTTGCGGTTTCGGGGCGGTTCGGTTGTCATTTCAGACGTTGCGGTTCCCTGCGGGTCGGTTCCAGTTTCTGTAAATGCGGGCGATTTCGGTTCCCAAAAATTGGACCCGCGCCCATCTCTACCCTAGATTTGCCAACACTCACATTTGCTTTCTTACACTTACACTTGAGGGGATTTCTAGAATACGACTGTAAGAAAATCCACAGCTCATACTCCATTCCGTATTCTTGATGATTGCCTCCAGAATAAAAATAATCATAATAAATCTACAAAGGTCACACGAATAAAAACTAACTGAAGGTAAAACAGATTTATAAATCATTAATTTATAAATAAGTTCACTAGAGCTGTAGCCTACTGTTTAATAAAATCCGCCCAAAGGAAAAAAGTCATGGCATGACAACACATTTGACATTTTAGAAGGGTACTACGGTTCTTATTTCGTTATATAATGAAGTTCATCATGGCGCCCGCCAAAATAAAACGATAACATCCAGATAAGATATTTATATATGAGCATGGCGACCACTAGACACGTTGTGCTTTTACAGCAAATGCAGTTTGACTGTTTTCAGCCATCTAAGGATAAATAACAATGCGACAGAAAAGTTGGATCGGGAGACTTAGGTCGCCTAACAACATAAAAGTCATTATTAATGAAACAGATTACCGTTTTCGTGTTCCCTAACAAGTTTTGTTTTGGGGGAAGATCAAGACACATGCTAGTGTGTCGTCCGCCGAGATAAAGCGATAACATCCAGATGATACATATATATGAGCTTGGCGGCCACTAGACGCGTTTTGCCTTTACAGCAAAGGTAGTTTGGCTGTTTTCAGGCATGTGAGGATAAATAACTATGTGACAGAAAAGACTGAAACTTCTTTAATTGGGAGACTTTGGTCGCCTGACTACATAAAACTCACTATTAAGGACACAGCTTACCGATTTCTTGTTGAAAAAACGACGTGAATAACGTTGATATTTGCCTACGCTTGTTTTTGTACCACGAAAACAAATTCTTCCATGCGGTGAATAAAGCTGGTTCTTAGCTCATTTTACAGGTATTGCTCTGGAGATGTGCCCTTTACTCACGGACCTTTCTAATTGGTCAAGTGGTTCAGGGGTTAGGGAGCTCCAAACGACCAAACTGATTGTTTTACATTGTTTTAAACATTGTTATTTTGCAATAATGCCAAATTGAACATTAAATAAATCCGTGCGTTTGCAGTACTAATAAGAAATGCTAATCTTATGAAAAAAGGTGACTGCCGCCCTCAAAATCTAACGAAAGCCAACAAAAAAAACCAAAAAAACAATTGAAGCAGAAAACTAGATTGGCGTTTCCATCTCATAATTACTAAAAAAAAAAATACATTTCAGCAATTTGGACCAAAAATAACTGATATCTACCCCAAAACAAAACTTGTTAAGAATTCCCACCAAGCTTTCGGCCGTGTGAAGTCGTGATATCAAACGCCAAGCTAATCCCACCGAATAAGACTTCAAACGTTAAATGAAATAATTGAAAATTGCTCAGTAAGCAGTTTTCGTATATTTCATTTAACTTTCGAACTATACTCGGTGGGATTAGCTTGGCGAAAGAGCTTGGCATTTGATATCACGACTTCACACGGCCGAAAAGCTTGGCGGGAATCCCTAACAAGTTTTGTTTTGGGGTAGATTACTTACGACTTACTAGTATCGTTTTTTTTTTTGTATCACGAAAATAAATTCTTCCATGCGGTGAATAAAGCTGGTTCTTAGCTCATTTTACAGGTATTGCTCTGTAGATGTGCCCTTTTCATATGGACGTTTCTAATTGGTCAAGTGGTTCAGGGGTTAAGGAGCTCCAAACATCCAAATTGATTGGTTTACATTGTTTTAAACATTGTTATTATGCAACAATGCCAAACTGAACATTAAAAAAATCCATGCGTTTGCAAGGAGATACTTCAGTACTAATAAGAAATCCTAATAATTTTTTTTTAAAAAGATGAGTGCTGTCCTCAGAATCTAACGAAAGCCAAAAAAAAAAACAACAATGGACCACAAAACTAGATTGGTGTTTCCATCTCGTAATTGCTAAGAAAAAAAATGGAATCATCAAATTGGACCAAAAATTTCTGATATCTACCCCAAAACAAAATTTAAGGATTCCCGCCAAGCTTTTCGGCCGTGTGAAGTTGTGATATCAAACGCCAAGCTCTTTCGCCAAGCTAATCCAACGACTAATACTTCAAACGTTAAATGAAATAATTGAAAATTGAGCAGTAAGCAATTTTCATATAATTTCCAAGTCCAAAACGCAACGTAAATAGTTTTTCATCCATATTATTCATATAACCCATCAAGAGCCCATTGGCTTTCTGTCCTGTTTAAACCTTTATTTCAGCACATTTAGCCGTCAGCCTTTTTTTTTTTTTTTCACTTCCTGAGACCCATCATTCGTTATCGTCCAAATTATAAATGGTTAGATTGTAAGGATAAAAGGAATCTAGGAAAAAAGGTCCGAGGAAAAAAGGTCCGGGGATAAAAGGTCCGGGGAAAAAAGGTCTGGGGAAAAAAGGTCTGCATAAAAAGGTCCGGGGAAAAAAGGTCCGTGGAGAAAAGGTCCGGAAAAAAGATCTGGGGAAAAAAGGTCCGCGGAAAAAAGGTCCGGGGAAAAAAGGTCCGAGGAAAAAAGGTCCGCGGAAAAAAGGTCCGTGGAAAAAAGGTCCGAGGAAAAAAGGTCAACTAAACTCTCTCCCTATACTAACCAATAAGTATATTTTTTTCCCCCTTACCGTAAAGCGTCTTGATTTCCTTTCACAGCTGATCCGTTTTCAAGCAGTTTTGGAAAATAATTCACAGTTCTCTACAGATGGCAGCAAATTGCGGAATGGACTCCTCTCCTCTTCTACAAACAACCAATCTGGTCTGTGTCGATGCGATATTCGGAATTGAGTGACGAAATATTTCCAAAGAAGGAAACAAAATACGAGCCAAGGGAAATTTTGCCTTCAGGCGTTTTAGAAAACACCATTGAGATTTCATTGAATAAAGAAAAAAGGGATTTGGAACCAGCAACAAGTAGATGGGCGTCGGAGTGGGAGAAGGGGGAAGGGGGTGAAGCCATTTGCCATACAGCAGAAAAATGGTTTGGAACTGCCAACAAGGAAGAAGGAGCGCGCGGTGGGTGGGAGGATGAGGGTGGGGGGGGGGTGACCTTGACTTTACTGATTAAAACCACGGGTCCACGGGCGCGAGAAATTGTATTGACACGGAGTTACGTTGTTTATTCCGGAATTATCTTAAATGCTGATCCGCGAATGGGACCCAGGACTGCGGATTCTTAATTTGTTTTCAAAGTATCTGAAATAATCCGGAATTGTGGTATCGCGGAGTTCTTGATTTCTGAAATACGAATCTAGGTAAAAATACCCCCAGAAAAAATACCCCGGAAAAAATACCCCTGGAAAAAATACCCCCGGAAAAAATATCCACGGAAAAAATACCCCTCGGAAAAAATACCCCCGGAAAAAATACCCCTGGAAAAAATACCTCCAGGATAAATACGGTCAAAAAATTGTTTAAATTTGAATTAAAGTAGACTGAAATCAGTGGCGGATTCAAGGCAAAAGGCTTTTGGTGCAAGCCTCAATGCCCCTCCTTTTCTTCCGTAAAATTCTGAGAACCTTTTTATTTTGCTCTTCTTTGTTGTGTTTTATGGGTGCACGGAAGGGGAAGGTGGGGGTGGAACATTATTTTTTCCGATTTTTTTTTTAATTTCTGTAGTCGATCAAATTCAATATTCCACCCCCTCCTTCCCCAATTACGGAATTTGTAGAAAATTTATGATTTTCGACGCTCCCTTCTATTTCAGTGTTGGCTGAAACATCGTGACTTCTGTTTTTGGTTGATTTTGGGTCTTGGGATGATACAAACTGAAAAATAGTCGAGTGACACCATGTCACCTTTGAGCACTTAAAATGGCGTCTAAAATGGCGCCCGATTTTCATACAGCTTTTTTGGCCTATTATGTAATAACCGTCTGTGTCATACGAAAAAGGTTGAGATAAAAGTGGTTTGCAACGATGAAATCTACAATGAAGGTCCCACACCTTTTTTTTTTTTTTTCATTCATATATGGTTTTTGTGAAAGAAAAAACTGTCATTTGGGGCCAATTTCGGCTATTTTAGTTCATTTAATGCTGGTAGATGTCTCAATTCCCCCAACCTACAACTTTTAACTAATGTTGCATCGTTTCGAATTCAGGATGATGACCCCAATTAAATTCGTTCTAAAGGTGGGAATGTCTTCTTTGCATCAGGGGTAATTGAAAGGGGTCTACCACTGTTAGGGACTGAACTACGCCAATTTTACTATGGGGGGGGGGGGGATTGAGATTGACGTTAATTAGTTTTCGCTTATTTTCAACTTTCAACTGCTGTTGTGACGTTTAAATTACTCCTGACGCAAGAAGACATTCCCACCGTTCAAATAACAATGTTGGAGTCATCTACCTAAAGAGGAAATGTCTCAACATCAGTTGAAATTTGAAAATGTGCGAAAAATTGCACGGTGACTGAGTCACCAGCCCCTTGTAAAACGGGCGTAGCTCGGTCCCTGACAGTGGTAGACCCCTTTCAATTTCCCTTGATCCAAAGAAGACATTCCCACCTTTCAAACGAACCTAATTGGAGCCATCTAAGCGAATTGAAACGTCACAACAGCAGTTGAAAGTTGAAAATGAGCGAAAAAAATAACACGGTGATTCTTATGCCAGGCCCTAGAAAAACTGACGTAGCTCAGTCCCTAAAAGTGGTTTCCGCTGATGCGAAGAAGCATTCCCACTTTTCGAACGAACCTAATTTGAGCCATCCACCTGACTTAGAACCGATGCAACAGCAGTTGAAGTTTGCAGATTGGCACATTGAGACATCAGAACGCATATGTAATTTGGGAAGATTCTTAAACTAGCCTCTAAGAACTGCTGTAGTGATATAGCATACAAGTGTGCGCTGTGAGCGAAAATAGCGGCGGTAAGCGCCCGCACCAGCTTTTTAACTTCGGAGAAAGGGATGGAGATGGGGTCGGTCAGAGACTAGCAAACCTCTACGTCCCTGCTAGCATGAGCGTTTGTTCGGAAATGTCGGCATCGTTCGGTGTTGTGACGTCATGGGTAAAAAAGTTTGGTCTTTAGAGGTAATATATTTCCTTAGATCATTTATATCATGCTTATACCCCATAATTTCTTGTGTAGTATATTAATTAAACTGAATTTGTATCATAATATTTATTTACCTTGCATAAAAATAAGATTATAACGCCATTTTAAGTAGTTTTGTTTTCGACTACAGCTGAGTTCGTTCACACATTCCTGGAAGAAACAGGGGCTTGTTTTCCCCACAATTGGGTAGTAACAATTTCAACGCGGCCATGTTTGGCTGTGCATTCTCTTTTTAGTTAATATCAATAGTCAAACGTAAACTTTTTAACAAATACAAATCGGTAAAGGACGCCTATGAGGTTTTAAGTAAGTAGCTTACATGTTGCTAGTAAAAAAAAATAATAATTTACCTTCACCTCCCACGTTAAAGTCGAAATTTTGACGCTTAATATCTCCACGGTCTGTGAATTTTTTTCGATTAAATTTGGTATGTAAGCTTTGTCAACAGGCATACCAAAATTCATTAAAATCCGCCGAATCAAATTGGATATCTGGACCTGAGCTGAATCCATGAAATTCGATTTTAGCTTGGTGTTGTTGTTGGGACAGTAGGTAGCTCTCAACAGATTATACGATTTGTCCTTTAAAGGTGTTCTTAGCTCACTTTACATGTAATGCTCTGTAGATTGGTCGAGTGGTTTATGGGTAAGGGAGCTCTAAACGACCAGATTAATTGTTTTACAACTTTTTTAACATTGTTATTATGCAACAATGCCAATCAGCAAATGCTAGCTGCAAGACGTAGACTTAAGACTAAAGGTTTTTTTTGTATAAGGTTATTGTATAGGTTTGCCCACCTGTCGGGGAACAACCGGGACTGT